>PVJH01016249.1:0-51060 GCA_004026705.1 Nesogale talazaci
CCCTTTGTTTGAGGTCATAATACTGTCCAGAGATGCCCTTCTCCGGTGGGCAAGGAGGCCCAGATTCACTTCCTAGCCGAGGCATCTCAGACGCACCCTCCGCTCATAGCATGTGGAGGCTCCAGTGTGTCTGTGATGCCCAACAGATTCCAGCAGAGAGACAGACTCAAACCAGGGAGAAAGGCCTGCGTAACTTCTTGCAAAAATCGGTCGGTGGAAATTTGCCTGTGCGGGACAGTGGTAGTGTAGCCAGCTCCATGGCAGCCACCCACAGCCACACTGTCAACAACCAGGCTGGGCAACAGCCACAATCTATTTTGTTTTGCCCTGGACTTCTACTGTCTCTTACCAAGTCCTCTGGGGTGACGGTGGGGGTGGGGGTAGGGGGTTTTGCACGGAGCTGCTAACCACAAAGCCAGCAGTTTGAGGCGCTCCAAGGGAGGAAGACTAGGCAGACTAGGCGGCCCACTGCTGTCAGAGTTACCGTTCAGAACCCCAGGGGGCAGCTCAGCACTGTCCTGCAGGGCCTCTGTGAGCTGAAGGCGAGTCCGTGGCAGTGAGTTTGGTAGTTGTTTGTCTTTTACAAAGCGGAAGTTTTAATAATTGACAAATATTTGGGTCGTGTGATTAGTGAATAAAACATCTTTATGAATCTGAATCATTGGCCAAGTAGCCCGCCTATTGGTGAAAATACAGATACTAAAACAAAAAGACATTGGCTGAGCGAGCATCACGCACTCACTGCCAGGGTGGCATGGCCCCTCCTAACGGCCCCCCGTGGGTCGAGATGCTGAGACTGTACCTGTTCACGCTCCTTTCCTCTCGGAGCAGGTGGTTTGGAATTGGCAACCATGCGAATCACAGCCCAACGTGTAACCACTACTCCACCAGCGCCCTCCCTCATGCCCCACGTTGTTGATGTCATTTTGATGGTGCCCTTCGTTACGGCATTTGAAAGCACGGAGCAGGCTGAGGGACTTTTATGATGCTTTGCTCTGGATTTATCCTCATCGATCTTATGAAATCATTCATTAGCGATCGAAGGTGTGGGGGCAGCCAGCTCTCACAGCCCCTTTGAAAAAACATCTTTTAGAGACTCTGAATCCCATCTTCCTGGAGTTGTAAATGAATAAATAAAGTTTTAATTGGGTACATTTTGGAGGCCAGATGACGGCTTTTGCAACATTTTTCTACTTCTCTTGTTAGTTTGGGCTCTCTTTCAGTCTGAGCTTGGGATCCAGCATTTCCTGCCCAGCTGAAATGGGACAGGATTGGTGAGACAGACCTTGGTGCAGAATCCCATTTCCCCAGATCATAGGGTTTATTCAAAGAGCTCCCCAGAGTGCTGGATGCATTAAAGTGCACGCGATCCATCAATTTTTAAAAAGAAAAATGTTAACTGAGTTTGGTTGAAAGTTCTCAAACAGTTCCAAAGTGGAAAAACACTTAGATTTCTTCCCATTCTTTGGGTGGATTTATACTGAACAAACTCGAGAATAAGCCAACTGAGCTATTAGCTGAGGCACTTAATTTTACCACAAAAACTGCCTTAAGCATGTGCTGAAAAACTCAGTCTGAATACAAGTGTATGGTAAAGTTTGTTCTTAGCACACTTTGGGCATGAACTGTAACACAAGAGTGGTCATGTATTAATCTAATAATTTGTGATCCTAGGGCTGAGTCCCAGTGGTGTAGTGGTTGTGTGCGGGACTGCGGCCCACTGGGTTTGTGGTTCAAATCCAGCAGCAGCTCTCCAGGAGCAAGGCTGGTCCTCCTACTCCCACCAGAGGGCAGTGTGCCCCCCCCAAAAAAAAACAACAAACAAAAAATAATAATTTGTGATCCTAAAGTCATTTCTCCTCCTGACCCTCAGTGTTCACATCTGCCTCTATCCTTCAAATCCTGAGAAAATGAAAATTTGCAGAGTTCCGTGTTTTATTTGTAAAATTATCTGGACGAACTTATGAAAATGGCCCTGTTCTTATAATGCAGTCTTATTTTCTCACATGTCTGTGCCTAGTTGGCATTTTAAGCTTGTGTATGTCAGGCACTGCTCAAATGATTATTTAATACCCCATGTTGGCATTAAATGCTTTGTTAGTTACTTGACAAAATATACTCAATACTCGCTGGGAGCTAAGCCCTGTAGTCGCTATAGAAAGAGGTGCTTTCAAGGGAAATCAGAAGACCATATGGTATTTGCTCTAATTTCTATGTGGTCCACCTATATAGGTGTGAAATAATATATATGGCAATTGTGAGACAGCAGCATGTTGGAGAATTTTTAATCAGGCCACTAAAAGCAAACTGAATGGAAGAGTAACTTAGGAAAGGCAGAGGCCTGTTTTTCTGAAGAAAGTGAAATATTTTTATAGTTTCCAGCCACTTTCCAGATGGCATATAAGGTGGCACTCGGTGGGGCTGCATAGTTTGAAGAGATGAAATAGGGGAGGAAAGGTAGCTTTGTGAACCTTGTCAAAAGAATGGGCGACACGAGCGCTTTGTGTAGGAAAGTTGAAATGCATTGTTAGGTGCAGGCTGTGTAATTTCCTTCTGCAAAGGCCTGCCCATTTACTAGTAATGATACCTTCTTTCTCGTCTATTTTTGTCCCTTCCTTTGGGAAAAGGAATATATGCTTACTCATTATTTAAAATTCAGAGTCATTTTCCTGTTTCTGTCGGGTATTGTTCACATCAGTAGCGAAGAGTCCACGTAGGTGTGCCCGAGACTTCTCTCCCTCGCTCTTTCTGCCTCTTCAATATCCAGTCAGTCAAGGGCCGTCACTCATGTTCTCCTTGGGATTGTGTTTGCATAAGAGCACGTGGACCGGCCGTGGCTCATGCCGCCCTTGCGTGTGGCCTATTTACCCTGCCATTCTGTCATCTTATCCCCCAATTCAGGATGGAAACGCGCAGTTTTCGAATGATGTTACACTGTGTCCCCTGTGTTCTTACTGTTGCACCTGGCCGTTGGACTTTGTCCTGAAGCCGTTTCTTTGGTCCAGATGGCACAGGCCGATCAAACAGACCCGCGAAGAGTCCGCCCGTCCCATTTGCTCCTACAACAGGGTGACTAGACCGAGGTCAGCAAACCACGGGCTCTCCAGCCGATGCAATTCTTTTGGTACCTGTGCGTGTCTCTGAGCACAAGAGGATTAAAATAGCAAATGAAAACAAAACTGCCATAGTTGCATTTCAAGGATGCTGTTTGGATAACGATGACTTCATCTGTCTGTACAAATCCATGGCTGACTCGAACACATTTTAGATGGCTGTGAGCGAGAGGATTGGCTCTGGGGCCTCAAAAGTCCATGGACCCCTGGACTAGAAGGTAGAATAATGCTTTGATGTCTGACAAAGCTGCGTGTGAAGAGGTGCTTACAGACACTACTTACTAAGTATGTCACCAACTCTTGATGAAAACGGCTACTTAAATAAAAAAAAAAAAAAAGAGGGCTGAAGCCCCGGTGGCGTAGTGGTTGTGTGCGGGACTGCGACCCACTGGGACGGAGGTTCAATTCCAGCAGTGTGGTGGGGCCTCCTCCTCCCACTGCTGGAGAGCAGTGATGCCCCCCCCCCCCCAAAAAAAAAAGACATGGATCCTTTTTCTCCTCCATGGGGTGAGCCTTTGTTCCTAAAGGACAGGTGATAGGTGGTTCGTTTAGTGACCTGTACATGGAGAAGTCCTCACCTTCATCAGGTTATTTTCCCTTGTTCTAGAGAAGGGGAGCCAATTGTCCGGGTGCCTTGTTCACAGGCATGTAGTATGTGCTGCTATGGCAGACCCTGGGCTGGGCGCCTGTTCGACAGAATGAAGAGGGCATCATCATTGCCCTCTCTCCCAAAATGCCACGAGGAACTCCAGACTCACTGCCTTCAAACCAGTGCCAATCCATAGTGACCCTATGGGACAGAGCAGAGGAACTCGGTGATCTTCTGAGATGGCAAATCTGTGTGGAGACAGTCTCGTCTGGAAGCTGATGGTCAGGGATGTGTGTCTGCCTTGAGCCCCCACCCCCCTACTGCATCATCACGCTTCCTGCTGACCTGGTCTGGAAAGCTGAGGCGCTCATGTGCAGGAAAAGCAGGAAGTAGGTCCTCCCACCCACTAGGTCTGGGATCACAAGGACAGGCCCCAGTTAGGGAAGTTGGGGGTAACCCCACCCCTTACTCACCCCTTGTGCAGCTCTCCCAGCCACCTTTGCCTCTGCCCTGGCCCAGAGTTAGAAGGTGGAAGGACTACATTGTTCCCATTGGCCTTGCCTTGTTTACATAGAGAAACCATGACAATGAGCGAGGGTTCCACATTTGTGAACTGGATTTGTATCACGCACTAGCTCAGTTGCTAATTGGAAAGGTGATGGTTCTTTGGGGTGCAAGACCCGGAGATCTGCTTCCAAAGAGATGGCAGCCTAGGAGACCCTCTGGGGGCAGATCCACTCTCTCCTGTCAGATCTCTGTGAGTCCAAGTCTCTTCCCCCCCCCCCACACACACACACACACTGTAGGCAGCACACAGCTGGGCCACTTGCAACATGCCCATTTGCAATCACCACCAAGATACTGAAAATGCAAATCCAACTGCCACTGAGACTCTGCTGACCAAGCCACTCCTTTTAACCAGGAGTAGAGAACCTGGTTTCTGCCAAGGGCCATTTATTTATAGCATCATTTATGGGCCATACAAAATTGTCAACTTATCAAAAACCTGCTTATTTGATCAGGCATTTCATTTTAACTCACCCCTATGGTGATGGCTAGGACCCCAGTGATAGAGAGTAAGTTACGGGATGGCAAGCTGCTGACGGCAAGCTCAGCTGTTCGAAACCACCAGTTACTCCCTGGGGGAACTAAGGGGCTTTCTGCTTCAGTACAGACAAGGGGCGGCTCTTCCCTGGCCTAGAGAGTCCCCATGAGTCGGCATCAACTCTAAGGCAATGAGTTTTTTCTTTTTGTAAAATTATGTGGGGATTGGGACTGCTTCTCTCCGGTAAGTTGTGTGCTGTTGGCTGGTATTGATGATTTCAGAGGGCAGGGGCAGCTTCTAAGGTCCAAGAACTTGATGTTCCCCCGCCTTTCCATAGGATTTCCGAGACTGTAGATCTTTGGGGGCAGGCACCCCCGTCCTCACTCACAGGCTGATGGGCTTTGCCCAGGGACTGTGTCCTTCAGCCGGTTCTCACGGCTCTAACCCACATCGCCCCCAGGTATCCAAAATACCTTGACTGCTGGTCCCAAATCCAGGGGAGAAACGTGGTCTGAGTTTTGCAGGACCCACTTACAAATGAGCTTGGGAAACACGACCCAAGTGTCAGGTGGTCATTTCCTGCGCGGAGACTGAGCCAGGCTAGGGAAAGCCCTGGATGTTGGTGCGCCTGCGTGCATGCCCCCGGCGTTTTGTTTCTCCACGCGGCCCCGCCCAGGGGTTTTAAATGGAGCCTCTGGGTTTTTCTGTAAGTTACTCCCCAGATTTCACAGCCTGCTGGACAGGGAAGGCCCCCAGGCTAAAGAAATCTAACAACTCATTTCCTACAAGCTCCTTTTCAGAAGTGTGTGGGTCTCTACCACCATCCTTATATGTACGCCGACAAGTCAACAGTGTGCCAGCACTTATGACCTCGGGAAGTGAGGGAAATGATTCATTTTCTGCTTACAGTCATGCGCTGTTAGACATCCACGATTCATAGGTTAGATCATATCAGGTTGCTGCTACCTTCTCTCTTTCTGATTAAAAAAAAAAATCCTTGTCTTTCAGTGACACTTGCCTTATGCTTGTGTGTTAAGATGAGTTCTTGAAGGTTGATGTTAACCTCCCTCACAAGACTGTTGTCATCCTGGAGGTTAAAATCCTGAGATTCTAAACATGACTACAATTCTAGTGTCACAACTTCCGATGGAGATGCACTTTTGATACAGTCTTTCCCACTCATCCCCGGTACTTGTGATGACTCATGGGTGCTCAGTTCAGAAGATTTTAATGGGGTACGTAGTATTTCAGAGTCCCCTGATGATGTTAACAATATTATTTACAATGTGCATGTCTCTATGAACCCAGGTGACCCTTGGAGTTCTTCCTTGTTCCGGCCCAGCTGAGGGCACGGAGCATTTGTGTGCTGTCAGCCAAGACAGGAAATGCAGGAGAGATCGCCAGGTTGGGGGTGGGGAATCCGGCAAGGGGGATTCCTGCAGACTTGGATTAATCCCAACCACTGGTTTCTGATTATAGACCTTTGCTGATTACAGATTCCGCTGCACAAGGTTGGAAGCAGTTTTTTTTTTTCTTCTTGTTTTGTTTTTGGTGGGCGTGAAATCCAGCTCCCTTCCTCAGGCCTGCCAAGTTTTCAGTCGTCCATTCTCCAAACTTTGGAAGTTTTCATTTTAATTTCTGTATGTGTCTTATGTAAGTCAGCATGTGTGTGTGTGGACACACACCCACACCAGTCACAACAATTCCCTAGTTTTCAGGTGTACCATCTGGTGGTGTCCCTTCAGACTTTGCCAGTTTTACACCAGAGTATTTCCATACCCACAGAGAAAAGCGCCCTGTGGGAGGAGTGTGTGAAGCATCCAGGGCGGGGTGGTGCTCAGGGCTTCTAAGGGGCCCCTCCCCTGACTAGGAGTTGTTGGGGTCCTTTGGCACCAGGCAAGGGAATGACTAACCTTGGAGATCGGATCATGAGTTCACCATTGGGGACGAAGCAGGATTCACACGTGGATATCTTAAGACCTACATGTATCTGCCAAGTGTTTGCGCAATCCTTGCCCTGTCCCCTCCCTTGGCTTCAAGAGCCAAGGCTGGTCATGAGCCCCACAGTAAGTACAGTGGGGGTGAGCCGTTGGCGCTGGCATGCCTCTTAAGCTGTGGAGACAGGAGTCCTGTTCTGGGCCCCTGCTGCTAGTTGCAAGGTCAGCGGTTTGAAACCACCAGGCCGTCCTTGGGAGAGGGAAGGGACTTTCTACTCGCATGAAAGAGTTACTGGGTTACCATGTTGGAGGCCCTGCTCTGTGGGGGTGCTGTGACTTGACACTGACTCCATAGCAGTAGTTGGGTGTTGGTTTGCTGGGCCACACTGCCCTGAGCTGGGCGGAAGGTCCCGGAGCCTGCCTTTCGTGACGTGCAGGATCTCCATGTGTCTATTATTACCCAGTTGCCTTAGGAAATGGTGTTTAAGTTGGCAGTTATACTTAACTGCAAGAAAAACTTGCCCTTGGTGAGATTACTGATTTCACAAAAATAAAAAAAAAAAAGGAAGGAAGAATCAAATACCCAGAGAGAAGGTTTGGGGTGGGGTGGGGGTGGGAGGGATATGCTGCATTTAAAAGTGTGGCGAAACCATCCAGTTACAAGAAAAAAGCAGAATAAAATCTGGTTTTCATTTATTGTCCTGTGCTCTGGATAATGTTTCAGTAGTAAACACTAGTGTGTGTGTGTGTGTGTGTGTGTGTGTGTGTGTGCATGACACACACTCGCAGTACGATTTTCACAACCCCTCTTTAGGAAGTCTGAATTGTGTTGGTCCCCAATCCCGTGATTAGGGATGATCTCGGTTCCCAATTCTGATAGCAAATTAGGGGCTTTCCAAGGCATAATTTTCAAGGGACTCTGACACAACCGACGGTTGTTTTCCTTAGGTCAGAGGTCCCTAGCGTGTGTGTGTGTGTGTGTGTGTGTGTGTGTGTGTGTGTGTGTCTACAGAGGAGCTGAGTTTTCTTTCTTAAGCCTTGACTTCCTGGGGCGCAGTCTGTGGGGGGAGAGTGCTTTGGGAATCGGCACCTTGCTGCCACTCAGTGGTCACTTCTGGACTTGCAGCCGCACAGTGAGCAAACCGAAAATCTATGGGATTCCCAGGGATGGGAAGTGGCTCCGTAGAAAGCACTTCAGTGGGCGTTTCAAGCCCCCGTGTCTTTACAGAAGCAGACTGCCATGTCTTTCCATGGAGAAGTGCCTCCTGGGTTTGAACTTTAGCTTAGGAGCCGAGAGCTTAGCTGCTCCATAAATACGGTAGCTATAACTTAAGCCTTGGTTTGCCTTTTCCTTACTTTTTCTACTGTATCTGTCCCAATGTGGTTATTCATTATCGTTCCTGACACACATTATTTGACCAATTTGTTGTTGCTGCTGCTGCTGTTATTTCCGCCTTACATAATTCAGGGTGACTACGATTTTATTCAGCTTGTCCCCTTCTCTGACAATACTCATCAATTGAATTGACAGCAATGCTCATGCATTTGCCTTGCTCCCCTTTCTTCCCCAAGAGAAACGACTTGTCAAAGATATGCATCCTTCCCTTGGATGTCTTTGTTCTCTGACAAAGCACTGGTTGCTTTGTGTATCTCTACCAGCCCATCTTTTTCCACGGTAAAGCACAGCTTCCTCTCTTTCTAGCTCTGAGGGTTTGCGTTTAAAACTTGGTGGTTTCACCAGTTGCCTTGTCTCTTTCCTGACACTTACCCTGCATTGCAGACGAGGATTTATGTGCCCCCGGGGGACGCAGACTGAACTTGGAAGCAAGCACCAACTAGCAGATGGAATTATTCTGCCTTGTGGAAGGTTTCAGCCTTTGCAAAGCAGACTCTGAGAAATAGAAAACAAATAGTCTTGGGAAGAAACCGAAATTGTTAGTCCTTGCCTAGGAAGTTTAGGAAACGAAGGAACATTTTCCTCTGGTCTCGGGAGCCCATTCAGTGTGAAATATTGCTATTTTGAAAAGAAGCAAACCAACATTGATCTCTGGGTCATTTATTTGACTTGAAAGGGGGTCTAGTTCTTTCAGTGGAGGTTCTGATGGTTTAGATCAGTGGTTCTCAACCTTCCTAATGCCATGACCATTGGATACCGTTGTTCATGTTTGGTGACTCCCCCAACCATAAAAATATTTTCATTGCTACTTCATACCTGTAATTTTGCCTCTGTTAGGAATCAGGTGACCCCCGTGAAAGGGTCCCTCGACCCGCAAAGGGGTCACGACCTATAGGTTGAGAAGTGCTGGTTTAGCTAGTTATGCAAGATGCTCCCAGCACCAGTCATTCACTGGAAACAGCTGGGACTTACAGAGGTGCTTGCAAAGGTCTCCCATGAAGTGCGGGGGGTTGGCAAAATGAAGTACAAGTCTCTTCCAGCTGCACACAGTTGCCTTATTAGCTTTTTCCACAGTAGATGAAATACATGCTTGGTACATGTGTGGTGTGAAGCGCATTCTCGCAGCACTTGACGAAGCAGGTGGGAAGTTTACACAATTAGAGGAATGACTCAAAGACAATGAGCTGTCAACCCATCTGTCTCCCCTCCAAGCAAGCGCTGTTATATGGCTTCTTCTTTTCTCACGGCTTCATCTTTCGATTTCTGTATCATTGTAACCTTACCCGAACCCCGATGGTTTTTCTTTCTTTTTTTTTTTTTATGTTTGCCCTTTGCTCATGAAGTCTGGCAAGGACATTGGAGCGCGCACAACCGGGTGCTATGAACCAGACCATCGCTCTCTCTCCAAAGCCCTCGTCGATGATCACTGCCGCTGCTGGGATCCTGGGGCACAGGCAGCAGAGGGAAGGCTCTGCTGGACGGGCGCTGCTCCTGGCTAACTCGTGGCTCCACCTTTCACAGGTGTCCTCGTGGATGCCTCACTGTCTTCTCTCCTCGCCGCTAGCTTGGGCAGAAGACCGAAAGTTTATAGGAAAGAATTTTGAGTCATGGGCTTTGAGGCTTGAAAAGGACCACGCAGCTTATCCACACCCACTGGCCCCATATGCCCTCAGGTCCAGTGAGAAGGACCAGTGATTGTGCTGGGACAATTGGAATCTCTATACAAGAGTCCAAACAGCCCTTGTAGACGGTTTTCTTTTTCAGACTTCCATCCCAAAGGGGACATCCCTAGAGTGATTTAGTTTTAGTAAAGTCTTCCCCACCCTCACCCCAAACAAAAACAAATGACAAAACCCTGCGATTAAAAATTCTAAGGACAGGCATATGGCACCTGTCCACGTTACTGGCTTTAATAATCGTCACTCTTACCTTGCCAGTCCCTTAACAGGATGATAAATATTTAAGTGAGTCACCCGTTAAAGCTTATTTTATTTTTCTTGTATACAATGTTAATGTGATTTAAAGGAATATGCCCTTGGAAGTACTTAGCTCTGGCTCATACCTTCAATCATGCTTCTTTTGTGTCTTAAAACTTTTATGTCATGCGGGGGAGTCAATTGCAGAAGTACAGTCTTTTTTTTTTTTTTTCTTTTCCTCTCTCTCTCCTTTCCCTCCCCCCTCTGTCAATGAGGCAAATGAAGCAGTATCTTAAATTAAACCCGGGTTTCCTGAGGTTCTGGAATCGTATTCCTAAATTTTCCACTGGGTACCCTCCAAATCCTTCTCCTGCCTTTGTCCTCAGCTGACACGAGTCAGGCCACAGTTTCTACCACGGATGGTCTGGAAGCCGTGGGGAGGCCACGCTGCACAGGGAAGGGAGAGGGTCCCGGAGAAGCCGAGCCAGACGGGGGTCTTGGGAACTGGGCTGCTGCAGAAGCCGAGCAGGACTGACCTACAGAGAGTTCCACATGGGTGGTGGCATTTTGCAGCGTCTGGTGCTCAAAACTCGCTGGGGAAGGACGGTTCAGTCCCCGGTTGGGGGCCTTCTTTGTTCACTTGTCTCTGCTCCCCATAGTTCTGTCAGGGAAAAGATGGTGCCTGGCCCCAGGTGGGGAAGGCGTCACCACGTTTTGAGACAAGGAAGTTAGTGTGAGATGGGAACACACGGCGAATTCAGGGCTTTCAAACTGGAGTCTTTGGGGTATTCACTCCTGGCCCAGCGACATCCAGGGAGCATTTATCTAGGCCAGCATGCGATTCCTCCCAACCGACTGCTTCAGCAGTCGGGTCCACAATCGCCCCTTGTGAGCTGCCTTTCAGAACCCTCTGCACTGGGCAGTCATTCTAAGCCGGGGCCCAGCACGTCGTCCTTGGGGAGACTGGAGCTTAGAGGTTTGATGGAGCCTGAGGGGGCGGAGGAAGACACTTGGTCTTGCTTCCAGTGAGCTCTGTCTTCCTTCCTGTCTTCAGCCTGACTGCTCTCCCGGCGTCCTTTCCGAGGAGCAGCTCCTAGCGGTCCCTGCTGCTCCCCTCAGAACCCGAGAGGACGTCCAAGGGAGGCCCCGCACGGCTGCTGAAGTAAGCCAGCAGCTCCCTGTGAAGCACTGGCATTCTGTTGTCATCAGAAGCCATGGTGATGGGAGGATGGTTTGGAACGTGCACGTTCGTAGATGTCATGTGCAGTCGTACTGACGTTTCATAAACCCGCCCTTAGTGGCAATTTGAAAGGCTTTGTCAGGTGCACGATATTTCATACCCAAAGATGTTGTTAGAACATCCTGAAAAAACCCCCAAACCACTCACAAAAACGTGGCTTCTGCAGACTTGGTGACGGGTCACTTTGTGGTGTGGTTTTGTGCAGCTTTCTGAAGTACCCAGCAAGCCGTGGGGCTCGAGTTCAAGGAGCAGAGATGCAACATCTTTAAGACGAACTATCCGTTGGTTCAAAATGCACGGTCGTTCAAAGCAGCCTTGATTCCCTCAACTAGCTGGTTTTCTGCTTTCTTTCTTTTTTGGGAGGGGGGCGCATCACTGCCCTCTGGTGGGAGTAGGAGGCCCAGCCATGCTCCCGGAGAGCTGCTGCTGGATTTGAACCGCCAAGCCAGTGGGCCGCAGTCCCGCACACAACCACTACGCCACCGGGGCTCAGCCCCCAGGTTTTCTGCTTTCTAATCTGAACTTTAGTTGTCACCTGAGGCTTTTTCCTATGCCCAGCTCGTCTAGTTTGGGGGTTACCTGACTTGTCGTTGGGTTGCTCACTCCAAGGTCAGCAGCTTGAAACCTCCGGTCGCGCCTTGGGAGAGAGAGGGCACTTTGTACTCCTGTACAGAGTTACAGTCTCCGACTCCCCAGGGGTATGTGGGATGGGGGTGGCGGCAGGGTCTAGGGGACAGTTCTACCTTGACCTCTAGGGTCTCTGTGAGTTGGCATCGTCTCGATGGTAGTGGGTTTTTGGTTTGAGTTTTGGGTGTTTTTGGTCTTGTTTTTTTTTGGGGGGGGGGGGAATCACAGTATACAAGCTTTTTTCTTTTTTTTTTTTCCCGGTCTCCTCTACCCAATGAAATCCAGAGTAATGGACTGTGTGCTAATGGCATCTTCCCTCTGAGACCTAGCAGGCATTTCTGCCTCTGCCTCCTTTTTTTGTCCCTTCTGTTGGTGTCTTGTACCAGGACTGGACTTCCTTGTGATCCCTGACTTGAGAAGGGAAATGATTGTAGCTCTCACTACAGTCCTGTGAACTTGAGCAGGCCTGGGGCTCTCTGACTTACCAGCCTAGCCTTTCCCTTCGGCCACCTGCTGCCGCTGACAGGAGGGACACGGACACCTTTCATACTCAACTGAGCGGAGCCAGTTGCACGTGGAGAGCCGGCAGAGGCACCCCGCCTGTGCAACAGGGCATGTCTAAAAAACACAGCATTGTTCTGTGGACTCTCTGACCTGGCCCAGGCACTGTGTCAGACACCAGGATGCCTGTGTCCTTGGGTTTGGTTTGGCTCTGAATGTCCAGCAGACTCCACGGGTGTCCAGCTCCCAGCCAATACTGACCTGCCAGGTTCAGCCGCCCTGACTGGTTACACGTGGACAGTGAAAGAAGAACCCAGAACTTTGACACGAACCTTCTGGGGAGGGAGGAAATGTGCTTCCTTTTTGCCTTTCACAATGTGGACTTCAAAGTGAACACAACCTTTCTTGCTGAGCAAAATCGCAGGCTGCACTTTGCTAGAGCCGTGCTGCCCAGTCACAAAGCTGCTGGCTGTGAAGGCGCGACTGCCTGGCCAGGGCAACCTGGCTCATCTTCACGGAGATGTGCTTCCATGGAAAATCCCAGTGGACAAAGAAGGGAAAATGGCCCACTCACCTTTTCTAAGCATGATTGTAGGTGGATGTGATCATCTGCATTGTCTTGGCTTGGTTTCTCTCCACGTGTGCTGTCCATTCTTCCAGTATGACTGGATGACAGGAGGAAGAAAACTGCTGGTCTCATGCTGGGATCGTCAGCAGAAAGGGGTGGTGTGACGTTGTCACTGTAGCTGCTGCTTTCATTCATTGGACACAGATCGAGTATTTGAAACGTGCTACCATTCAGATATTTGGTGACTCAGGAAACACCCTGGAGACTTGTGGATCCAGGAAAAAAAATCAGTAAATAAGGAAATGGGCTGATTGAGGAGAATACTTTGCTTCTCGATTACCTATAGTCTGTCTGGCTCTTTGACAAAATCAGTTCCAAGATTAGAACACAGGGCTGCATGAAGAAAAGACAGACTCTAAGAACCGCCCCCCCCCCCCCACCGGCTCCAAAATGACTAGTTTGGACCTAAAGATCCCTTGGAAGGGAACTGCCTTTCTGCTACTGCATCCTATGGCTCTTGGTCATCTGCTTAGTGCCTGGATGAACCCTGCAATGCTGGGAGCCTCGGTTTTCCTGTCTGTAAAACGGGGATGGTGACTCCTTCATCATACCGTGCAAGTTGACGGAGACAATTTCCATCACACCACTGAGCCAAGTTCCTGTTACACATTAAGTGTGTCATACATGTTTGCCAGTGTTACCATTCATGGATTGATGACAGCAGTAGCTGTCAAGTCGATGACGCAGAGCGGCCCTATAGGACAAGAGCTGTTCTCGTGAGTTCCCAAGACGAAGTCTTTACAGGACTAGAAAGGGCCCCCAGTCTTTCTCCCGTAACTTGATCAGGAAAGCCTTTACCTATCTGATGGTTGGTTTTGTTCACCCTGGTCTGCATCCACTGACTCCATCCTCTCAGGGGGTTGGCAGTGTACTTTGGTCAGCAATCCTAAAAGGTTAAAAGGTCTTGCTTTGAGAGGCAACTAAACCCAGAAACTCTGAAGAGGAAGAAAAGGAGAAGAAAAACTGTAGACTCAACTTAACTTCTCATCCCAAGAGAGACTGTCTTGCAGGGCAGCCAGCAGGACTACAGGAACTGAGCTTTGACCCTCTGCCCTGCTTCCTCTCCCATGCTGCTACCGATCTCATGGTCTTCACTCCCCTCCAGCCGAGTTAATTCAGATACAATTCTTTCTCTGGAGAATCCTGACCTTGGAACACATTCAGTTTAAGAGTATGTTTCTAGTTGTCATCTGTTACAGCCACTTACAGAAAACAGGAGTCCTTTGGAATGTGCCCAGCACAATGTCAGAGCAATAGTTTAGCTTGCAAACATTTCAAACCATGCCCTTCCATCCCCTCCTCCCATTGAAAATTACAGGTTAATGGAGTAATCACCCTGTGATATGTTAAGATTTTCCTTTCTTCCTCTCTTTTAAAGCATTCACCTCACTTCTCTCCCTGGGATATTTGATATCATAACTCATAACTCACTGGGTGTCAAACCTAGGGTCTCCCTCAGGGAGCTAAGATTTTTTTTTTTTTGGACCAGATTTGCATCAGCCTGATGGCTAGAATGTTGTTTTTAAAGTAATTAATGTATATGTGTAATTTAGTTTTTATTAGCGGGACCTGGGAATTCCTTGGTTTTTTTCCTTTCAAGCCTGGTCTAGAGCCCAGGTCCCAAACTCAGCTGACCAGTAGACTCTCCCGGAGATCTGGTGGAACTCCTGATCCCTGGCTCCACTTGGAACCTCATGGGTCGGAATCTGTAGTGGGAGGAGTCTAGAGATGGGCAGAGTCATTGATTCCCGTGATGAGCCAAGTTTGGGTGTCCTACAGAGGTTCAAGAGAATCAAGTTCAACCCCCATACAATCACTTCATTGGGGGCTCTTACAATAATCCATACATCAGTTGCATCAAGCATATTTGTACACGTTGCCATCATTTCCCAGATATTTTCCTGCTTCTTGAGCCCTTGGTATCAGCTGCTCTTCCGCGCCACCCCCTTAAAGGAGCCCTAGCCAAGCTGGAGCTGAGGGGCTGGGTTGTCCCCAAGGTCAGTAGTTGAAACCCACCAGCCACTCCTGGGGAGGAATTCGAGGCTGTCTGCTCCCGCAAAGAATCATAGTGTCATGACCCCAAGTCACCGTCAACTCGATGGCCGTGGCGCTGGATTTGGGGGTTTAAGCCTGTACGATGTCATTGAGAAGGATACAGAGACCCAGAGATACCGAATGGTGTGCCCAGAGTCTCCCAGTCGGTGACGACAGAAGAGCTGCAACCTAAAACTCACCCATGCCCTGACTCACTGTTACATTTATTCCGTGAAAGCACAGCCACTTTGCGGTGGTTTTCCATATAATATCACCACCATCATGCCCAGGAAGGCGTCTGTGCCCGTTTATGGAAACAGAATCCACAGAAAGCCTATGATTGTGTTTTCCTAACTAGTTACGTTATCCGACCCCCAAAGGTTACTTACGCTAATGGACCAAGGTGAAACACCCATCTTCAAAAGGCCAATGCAAAAAGTGACCAACAGGGGGCCACCTAGTACAGCCTTGTGGATGAATATCCTTACCTTCTCGCCCCTTTGTGAAACACCACCCCAGCACCTTGGGAGCCAACAGAAAACATCTGTTGTTTTATTTATAGCCGCCGTTTCTAAGAAGCATATTCTATAGCAGATGAAAAAGTAGTTGACAGCTCATAATTCATAAAGTCACCGAGGCCTAATCTGATAGAACAAAATGTACCCAACTCCCCACTGTGGTTCCAGGCCTATCGCTCACTTCCCTTTTAACTGAAGACCGGCACGGCCCAACGGGGAAGTAGAGCAGAGGTGGTTGTGGTTGTTGAGAAAGAGGCCCCTGTGAGGTGACTGTGTAAGCAGGGGACCCCACGCTCGTCTGCGCTCCCCACCCTGCAGAGTTTTACCAGTGGGTCAAGACGCCACGGAGTTGGTGGGCGTTCCTGATGGCTTGCTTCCGGATCGGAGTCAGACTTGAGTTTCACCTTTCCTCTCTTTATTCAGCAGTTAGTGGACCCCAGTCCTCCTGTGGGCTTGGAAGCCCCTGTCTACCCCATTCGTCATCCGTTCATTTCACCTTATTTCTGAGAATTTCTTGGAACATGGTCTGACCTCTTTCTATAGATGATGTGTGTGTGAATATATATATATATGTATGTATACATATATATCTATTTACTTCTATTGGTAGCACCTGCAGGGTATCCAGCTTAATTATAATAACTATAGGTTGGCCTGACCCAAATGTCCTACTTACTGAATCTCTTCCACTACCTGGTGATTAACTACAATAGTCCACCAATACCTTGCCGAAAGTGACGAGCTAGCCAGCGGTGTGGCGTTGGATCAAAGACATTATGTCTTTGGGAAAGAATGTGCTTCGTTTAGCCTTTTGAGAAAAGATTTAATAAGTGCCATGCTAAAAATACGCAGTCTGGCTGAGTGGGCTGGCTGGAGCTCAATCCGATAAGGTAGAGATGACAGCAAGAAGTGCCCAGGCTCCCACATTTTTGGGAAAATACCCTCCTGGTCATCAAGACTTGAAGTGGGGTGGGTGCCTCCTGTTATCAAATGCTTTTTTTCTGTCTGGAATCCCGCAAAGATTTTTCCAACCTCTGTTCATGGCTCGGTAGCCTGAAACATGCGGCCTAAGGAAGCCAATGGGCTTCCTGGGGTGGCCCCCATCAGGGTGGAAGTCAAGCCCCACTTTAGCCCCCAGCCTTGCTTGAGCTGCAGACGTGACTTTGAGCTCTGGCTAACCTTTCTTGAGCGTCAGTTTCATCATCTCTAAGGTAAGGGGAGTCATGACACCTCAAAACATTGCCTGCTCGGCAGCGTCAGTGAGGGGGAGCACACGTTCCTACCCTGGGGCTTCTGATGTGGGAATAGTCACCTAGGTCGGTCAGGCGTCCGACCGCCCGTCTCACATGGCCAATCCCAGGCTTCCAGTTTTCCTTCCAGTGCACACCCCCCACTTGAAGAGCTGAGTCATTTTGAATGGGTGTGTTGGGACAAGCGATGATGTGCTGGCGAAGCCCGGGTTCTA
The DNA here is from genome assembly GCA_004026705.1 of Nesogale talazaci. Taxonomy (NCBI): domain Eukaryota; kingdom Metazoa; phylum Chordata; class Mammalia; order Afrosoricida; family Tenrecidae; genus Nesogale; species Nesogale talazaci. The sequence continues at coordinate 17,010 of PVJH01016249.1, forward strand.
GTCCTGGGTCTGACTTTACTCTGGCCCCTGGGGCAAGTGGGACCAGGGTACCCCTCCTCACTGGAGGGCGACATTTGAGAACTGGCAGCCAGTCAGTGGAGAGGTGCTGAGAGAAGCCAAGCTCTCTATGGTCAGTCCTCTCCTTTGATATCTGGTGCGGTATGGTGCTAGGCCTAATTAGATTTGAGAACTAGACTCTCTCGGTCTGTCAGTGACATCTGCCCACCTTGTATCTAGCTGTTCTGGTGGCAGTGCTGGCCAGCTCTGGTAAGACGTCCAGAGCTTTTCTGCCGCAAGTTATCATCAGGAAGACGGATCTCTGACTGTGATCAGGACTTGCCTAAATCCTTGCTGTGCCAGAGGGTGGTCTGGGACCAGCAGCCTGGACAAGCCCCAGCTGCTGGTTGCAAATGTCGGACCTCAGACCTGGCTTTCTATCTTGAAGAAGGAAGGTCAGAGTACTCTTAGAGCTAGGGCTGGGGAGACTTTGGGCAGATGGTTCATGGAAAAGGACATCGTGTTTGGTAACATGGAGGGATGATGAAGAAAAGAAAGGCCTTTAAGGAGATAGGTTGTCAGCGTGGATGTAGCAGTGGGCAGTGCAGGAGCCAGTGGTGTTTGGTTCTGTTGTGCAGAGAGTCACTCTGGGTCAGAACCAACTTGATGGTACCTCACCACAACAGGCCTCACCCCAGACTGGCATACAGTGTCCGGGTCTTAAAGGGCGCATTCAAGTTTGGCACCACAACCGACTAATCATAGACTTGAGATGTGCTTTCGGTTTTTGCTTGAGTGAAGGCTTATTACCTCTCTTCGGGTAAAGCTATCCGCAACTTCATTTGAAATATATTAAAAAGATAAGAGCCCATCAGTGGCTGGATGCATGAGTGGCACTGTGATGCTGTTGTAGGTTCTGATTCATAGGACACCCCCGGTACCACAGAGGGAAACCCTGGCCCAGGACCACCGCCTTGTTGCTCCGGTATTTGAATCCATGGCTGGCAGTCATGGTGTCGTACATCTTGTCTTTGGGGGGGACTTCCTCCTTCTCGCCGACCCTCCACTTTACCATGCTCTTCAGGGACTCATGTGTCCTGGTACCCTTCCCAACATGATCCAGGAAGGAGCATGGGGGCCTCAGTGTAGGCTCACGGTACACCGGTATTCTCTGAACAGTTCTTTTAACTCTTCTGTACATTTAAAAATGTCCAAGGGGGGAAAAACCCTCCCTCTGTAGTTGTTAGAACAGTCGTTTTTTTTCTCCTCTGATTTTTATCCATACTTTCTGGATACTTCTTGTTCTGCCAGACTGGACACATTCATCTCTTTGGCGCTCTCTCTCTCTCTCTCTCTCTCTCTCTCTCTCTCTCTCTGTCTCCCTCCCTCCCTCCCTCCCCACTGAAAAGATCCTGCTTCCTTACTCTTAGAGAGCCTCCTATCGAGATCAAACACCTCTTTCCTGTCACTAGTTTCACCCAGAAGATCTTCCTACTCCTCACCTCTGCTCTACCCTGGTCAAGGGACCTCAGGGTTTCTCAGGATGCATTCGACGACCGAGCTTGTGTCATAAACACTTTCGATCCAGTCTTCATTGTAAAGTAAAGGGGCAGCACAGGAGAGGAAGGGCCTCACCGAGAAGGATGGGCACATTGACGCCACCATGAGCAGCATTGTGGAAATGGCGCTCTGTTTCGGTCTCTGTGGGTCGAAACTGACTCCAAGGCACTTCTCCAATGCAGCAACCTTTTGTAAACGCTGCATAGAAATGTGTGAGGACATGTAAACAGCAGCTAGATGTATGCCTGGGACATAGATGAACCTTTAAAACCTCATGCTGAACTGTCAGCTGTGAAGGGGCAGGTAACCATCCCGATATCTTCCGTGTCCGAAATAAGCAAATAGCGACCCTACATAGGGAGCAGGAGGAATAGGGAAAGGGGGTGGCGGCGGCTGCTAGGGGCCAGACATTGAGTTGAGGTTCGTGGTAGACTATTTTGGGAAACGCCGGTGATTGTGGTTAGGCAACACGAGAAGGACACCAATGTCCCCGAAATGTTACACTTAGGAATTGTGACATCCTGCGCATACTTCGTGATGTATATTTTTTCTACCACAATAAAAATATTTATTAAGGTGGAGAGGAGCTATAGGAGCCCCGGCGCTACAGAGGGCTTTGGAGCTGGGCTACTCACCACAGAAGATCAGCAGTGGGAAACCAGCCACCAGCCTCTCCATGGGAAAAAGAGGAGGCTTTCTGCTCTACCTAAAGATTTCCAGTCTCAGAAGCCCACCGAGGAAGTGCTACCCTGTCCCATTTGGTCGCTGTCAGTCGTATTGGATTTGACGGCACCGAAGGGAGGTTTTTTTTTAAAAATAAGCATATGAGCAAGGGATAGGTGGGCTCATCTGGAATGTGCCTACATCCTCCTCCACATCAACCTTCAGGGATGGTCTACTCCCAGAGAGTGCTACAGTCTTGGAAATCCACAGGGCATCTCCCCTCTCCTCTCGGATATCTAGGAGGTGACCCCATCTCCATGACGTTGAGTTGAGTTGAGTGAGTGTTGCTTATCTCGGGTCTCAGGTTTGTATCCCCAAGTTTAAATGTTAGTTATCTGCCTTCTAAGTTGTTTTCTAGTGACAGAGCATGCCTGGCATGCTTACGTGACGTAGTGCTGTCAGGATATAAACCTTCCAAGGGCATGCCGAATCACCGTGACCCCATGTGCCAGAGTAGGGCCGTGGCTTCCAGTGGTTGGGTGATTTGGAAGGAGATTGCCAGCCCTTTCTTCCTAAGCATTCCGGGGCCTCCTGGAATGGCTGCATCTTCAGCTGCCATTTCTACCACCCAGAGACCCCATCAGCCTTCCCTGGATTTATCAGGGAGGACGTTGGGAGCCAGCGCGTGTGCCCCAGCTTTACCTACGTGTGTGCTCGCGAGCCTTCTCACGAGGGAGCCTTGGCAGGAACAGCCCTGCCCTGGTGGGTAGTGGCTCAGCTGCGAACGCAAAGGTCTGTGGTTAAAGGCGGGCAGCTGCTCCCAGGGGGAAAGAGGCTTTCTGCTGTACAGCTGTAGAGGCTCAGAGACCCACAAGGGTCAAAGTCAACTCCGTGACAGTGGGTCGAATAGAGGGAAGAGGGGCGCAGAGTGAACTCCAGGACCCAAAGTGTGTCCCGGCAGCCTCCCCTTTCCACTGAAGATCAGAAAGATGAGCTTTGAAGCGCAGCAAAAGATCAAATCAGGACTGTGAAATACTTCCTCTGGGGTGCGGCCCTGGGGCTCAGGAATCATCATCCAGGCACGCATGCATGCATTCATTCCTTCTTACTCATTCAGCATGCAGTCCAGGGACCATTGTGCCCAGTCAGGTGGTTTGCTCCCGTCTTTTCTTTCTTCCGTGCTGGGCCCTTTGCGTGATGACTTCAGATCTTTCTAAACCAACAGACCGAAGCACCAACTTCCGCTTCCAATCAGTATCCACTGAATCCTCTGGGTTCCGCTCTAAACGCCTTTTCTTGCAAGGGATAAGGGGAAACACCTTTTCTTCATCACCTGCCCGCCCTTTTAATTCGCTGCGCTCAGTACGTTGTAATCAGTAAATCAGCTTCCCCATGGGGGTGATAAGGATCACAGCGAACTAGGCCAACCTGTCCGAGATTGAGTGTAATCTCGCACTCAGGTCTCTCTCACTCCCCGGCCGGCTGGGTGCTTACGTTTCATTAGAAGATCCCGTCTGCTCTGCGGTTCCGAGACCAGTCGATTGAGCAGAAACCAAGCCAAGTGAGCAGCGGGTCTGGGATCCTCCACCGTCGTTCTACAGCCGGGATTGGCAGAAGAGAGGGTGGAAGAGGCTAATCCGCGTAGTGCCCTAAAGGCGATTATGGTTAGAGGTTCTGGGGAGACTTTGCCCCTCGAGCTCTGGCTTATATGCGCTGGCGACTCTTCGTTCCCTCCCACTCGTTGGCTGGGAAGATGCTGCAGTTGTGGCCAAAGATTTAGGGCAACGTTTTTCTCATGCTCCTCCCACTTTCCCTTGCCCATATCGTTTTTCTCCTGCCTTCTTCAGAAAGGAAGAAATGAACACAGGCTCCCTGGGTCCGCCAAGCTCAGCACAATTTATGACACCGTTCTTCTGTGTGTTTTTTTCTTCACCTTGGGAAAACGAGCATCATAACTCAAATGGATTAGTATGAATAGCCCTTATTGGGCCATGAAAAGACAATGCATTAAGCCAGCACAAAATAATGTGCTCTTTGTATTTGACTTCTGAAATCATGGAGGGTTGGGGTGTGTGTAGACGGAATCAGATAGGCTTCCAGCTTGCCACCCTGAGAGGGAAGTGGAGACTCTTTCTTAACTCGAATAGTTCCTGGGCTCAACGGGTGCCCTTGCCATCGAGCGTGTCAGAACTCTGTACGGAATGACAAGCGGTACGTCAGGGATGCCGGTGTGGGAGCTGAAACACTCGCATGCTGACTGCGTGTGTTGTTCATGTCCTCATTACATGCAACCACCTCATCTCACAGATAAAGACATGGGTCCAAACGAATGGACTAGCCCCTCCAGTTACTCTCAGTGAGAAAGCCAGGATCTAGTGCCTCATTGGACTTGACCATTTCATGTATAAGCACCTGTGTTGAAAATGTGCCGCCGAAACAAGCACTTTCCAGCACGTTTTTAATGCAGCTTTTGTGGTAGAATGAGGTTCCTCGGCTGATATTTGGGTTGGCTTATACTCAAGGGTGTATGGTGTGTGTATCCATCGCTTCGAGAGGCACATCCGAAGAAAAACCTGGCAGTCTCTTCCCCCAAAGGCCACAGGGCAGAAAACCGTAAGGAGTGTTTCTCCTGTGCAGTGCAGGTCATCTCTGAATCGGACTGGACTCACAGCAACTGCTTAAAAAGACTCTTAGCCGAGGGACACTGGCTCCCCTTTGCTGTGATTGTGTGTACATTTGTCTATTAAAACACCCAGAGAACTCCAGGACTGTAGAACTTCTGGGTGTTGGCTATGACAGACAGTACGGAGGCACTCCGAAGTTCATGTAATGAAGATATTGGTTGGGATGTCTTAGTTTGTTTGTTTTTTTTCCCTCGACAGGACGTATCTTTCCCCCATCGGACGTCATGGGAGGGATCATCTCAGACAGACAGATTTTTCAGCCGCAGGCTGCCATGTACATTAATGCAGATTCACCATCTGCACACAGACTTTCTCAGCGGTGTAGTCACGCTGTATTTTGAGAGGCAAGTGGCGGTGTTTCCCACACTTCCAAGCTGCCTCTATCAGTAACGCAAGACTTGGCTCGCTCGGCTCTGGAGTCTCGATATTTCGGCTTAAACATTCTCCTCAGCTCTGCCAGGCACTGACTCTAAACTGTCTTTTTTTTTTTTTTTTTGCTTTCTTAAATGGAGAACACCTCCAGAAGGTGCAGCTGTGGGCCGGTTTCATCTTGTAGGGGGGTTGGCACCACCGAGCCCAAGGAATGCCTCTTTCTCTCTCCCCCAGCCCTGGGACTGTTCAGGCCTGGCCACGCTGGTGGTTTGGGAAGGGCCTGACAGGGAGAGAAAAGGCCCTTTCTCCTCTTTCCTGGGTTTGGTTGTCACCAGGGCACAAGCTGGGGAAATAGAACAAGTGGAAAATGCAGCCTTTGATGTGTCATCATCAGCGTGGTGTGTGGTGCATGGTTTTCACTCTCTCCCAAAACAACCTGGGGTTCCTGGTTCCTCGGTGTGCTCTTCAACCTCCAGGACTGCAGCTGCCTCCGGTCTTCGGCCTCCTGCCTTTCCTGGCCTCACCACTGCCAGGTGCCTGGGCCCGGGCCACCTTCTTCGCAGCCCAAGCAACACTGGTGTCTCTGCCTGCAACAGGGATCCAGGGTCAAATTGGTGGTGACGTCTGTGCTGAAATCTGCATATTCTTCCAGCTTCCTGGGAGTGGACTTGGTCCTCCAGCAATAGACACCGTGTTCCAAATAGGCCATCTCCCCCAAACCTCCTCGTCAGAGAGGTATAGCCATCTCACGGGAAGGGGGGCATCGCGTGAGGACACACACACCAACTTGTCAGCTGGAGGAGGCTCAGGTTCTGCTAGCATATGTTCTGCTTGGTAGCCACATTGTGCATGTGGCCTCTTTCTCTCTCTCTGTCTATCTGAGACTGGTTTGTCTATTGTTACGTTGTCTTGTGATGTGGTGTAGCCCTTGACCACTGACATAAGAACAACCAAAAAGTTGCCATTTGTGGTAATAGTCCTCCTGGTAATTGTTTCCTATTGTAATTCCTTAGAAGGGGACCAGCGAAAAAGTCACCTTCTGACTTTTGTGTTTAATGATCTTGAAGGGATAGTTAATACGAGGATTGGTATATAAATCAATATTCTGCTTTTGAATGCATCAGCCTGTTGCTCACAGCAGAAGCCGCAGGTTATCAAGGCTTCTTAGGTCGTGCTTCCAAAATGTTGTATCTGAATATTCCAGAAGAGAGACGGGCTGGATCTAAGACGTCATGCTGAGGCATCTAGACGATCGAGGGATTCTCATTTTTTTTCAGTGGCCTCCCGTTCGGTCGGCCCTTCATCAATCCCTGTGCAAAAGCTTGCTGAGCTGTACGGTGCATCCGAGCTGTGCATAGAAAAGCATGTTGTGATATTTAAAAAGTCAGTGGAACAGTTACTCAGTCTACTATAAAGGGGATTAAAAAAAAAGTACTTCCAAATACACAGGCAAGTGGTTCAGCTTTTGCTTTGTTATCCTGTGTCAAGAGTGTGGTTCGAGCGAAGTCCCAGGGTCCTTCTTGTATCTCGGAGCTGCCGTCGTTCTTCTCCATTGAGCCCTGTCTCCATTGAGCCCTGTCTGCTAGGGATCGTGTCTCGCTGCTCCCTCTGGGGCAGGCAGGCGCCGGGGTCACCCGTCGCTTGCTGTCAAATGGATCCAGACTCCGGGCAGCCCCAGGCGCGCAGAGCACAAGTGCGACAGACCGCTCTCAAAGTGGTGGCCTGTCATCATCAGCCTTCACCTTCAGCGTGAGTGCTTACTTGTATTAGTGCTCCCGACTGTGCTCCCCGCAGGGACTCCAGTTAAACCGGACTCACCACCTCCTTCCCAGAACCAAGCCAAAGCCACACCCACTTCCACGGAGTCGATGGTGACCTATAGTCACTTGAGAGCCAGGGCAGGTTGAACTGTCCCTGTGGGTCTCTCAGCCTGTACGTGTATGAGAGTGGAAAGCCCTGTCGGTCTCTCTAGAGCAACTGGTGGCTTGGCATCGTGACATTGCAGCGAGCAGCCAGGCCGCTGTGCAGAGCACTGCGCCACCAGGGCCCCCAGAAGGAGCGAAGGGAGCTCGCCTGTGCCACCAGGGGCCCTAGAAGGAGCTCGCCTTTATTTTCCTTTGTCTCTCAAGCCCAAGGGAGGAGAGAAAAAGACGGGACTTCTTCTATTTTTTTTAAAAGCCTCAAGGCCAACCCAGCGATGTGCTGTGACAACCAGCGGTGTCTGTTCCAGTCACAATTAGATGGAATCTTTATCACTCATTGAACTTTCTTTCCTTGCCTGCAGACATGGTGGTGTTAATCATGAGAGTCCAGGATGGGGGAGGGAGACCCACCTTTCCTTTATGAAGGAATTCACATTTCCAGCAGCCAGCATGAAAGAGAGGTACTTCACTTTGAAAAAAAGACCTAGCGCTGTGTGGTTTTGAGGCAGGGAATGAAATGAACCCTGATTCAAGTTTCTCGCAGCCGTCTCTCTGGGTCTGTCTGTCTGTCTGTCTTCTCCTGCTGGTGCTTCTATGGATGCCGCATGATCTCACTTGGGCCCGTGTAGTCAGCACTTGGGGGAGAGGGCATGTGTCGACTGACAAGCCATGAAGACAAAGGGAAGTGGTCTATTGTGTATCTGCAGAAAGGGGGTTGTGTATGCCCCTATCTATGATATTAAAAAAAAGTTTTATGACACTTTCAATGGGGAAGGTTCCAAGAAAATTGAAAGCTGTTGGTATTTTAGGTGCTTCCCCCACCCCCAAATTCACTTGCATTTGAACATGCAAAGGGGGGGGGGGGAGGAGAAACCATTGGTGTGTGTTTTAGGTGGCCCTGAGGGTGCAGTGGTGAACTTGGTCAGCTATGAACTGACAGGTTGGTGGTTTGAACCCACCAGCGGTTCCACAGGCGGATGCAGTGGCCGCCCTTTCATGAGGACCCTGAAACACCTCGCTGGAGCATCGTGCTGGAAGGGACTCAACAGCAGGGGAAGGAAGACAGTGTTTCACTCACCCTGTGCCCTCCACCCTGGACACCGACTGGGCTGCTTGGAGCTGTGGCCCAGATCTCTGTTCCGGAACCAGCCAGCCCAGGGATGGGTGGGCTTGGGCACACGCTGGGAGCAGCTGGACCGCCAGGCACCAAGGTCACAGCACCAAGGTCACAGCACATCTGCTCTACCCTTGTGAGGTATGGGCTGGGCCGTAGCCAGGCTGCCCAGGGACAAGGTGTCCCCCAGGACACTGTGCACTGCACGTCGCATGCCTAAATTTAGATCCTGACGAGCCCCCAGTCATGATGCCTGTGCCCTCGGAGATCGCTCTGCGGCCCTTTGTTTGGGGTCTTGGTGGCCTTCCTGATGCCCTTCTTCTGGAAAGCCATCCCCTGAAAACTTCTACGCGGGGTCCCCTGGGGTCTGCAGAAGGCAGCACGGACTTGATGGAGGCCATCCTAGGGCCTGACCCCCTCGGTTGTTCCCCGGCCGTGGACAAAATGTGTCCTTCCTTGTACAGACTCCTCTGGGGCTGAGATAACATAAGTGTGGTAACGGTCACAGGGGACCATTGACATCAGCTAAGACTGAGGTTCTGTTCTTTAGGCTCAGTGACTCCGTTTCCAGAGTCCAGGGATCACACGGGACTGGTAGTGGCTGTACTGAATAGTACGCCCTGCTCTCGCCAGCGTCGTTTTTCGCAGAATGTTCTCTGGGGCAGCACCCCTGGAGGGTTTTCGGCCGTCATGAAACCTCTAATTTTATGCTGGGCCTTTGCAATGGCTCCTGGAGTCAGGGGCAAGGTCACGTGGGTCGACATGTTACAGAAGCCCTTGCTGTTGCACGGGTAATCCTGCTTTACTTCTGTGCTGTGAATCTGTGTTGAATTTTCGTGTTTGAAACACAGTCTTCCTCAGAAATTTGCTTACTGTCCTGTATGGCTTCTGAAAAAGAGGAACACCACTAAGACCTTCGTGAAACCAAGCTTCCAGCATTTAATCTTTCATAAATCATGCTCGCTTACTCCTAGATAAAAGAGCCTGGTGATCAATTTTTAAAATACACTGAGGTATTCATCAAGAGAGAATAAATGAGCCGCCCATGTAGGTCATTTCACAAAGACACCTTTCTTACCGATGTTTCGGAGTTTGAGAAGCTTGAGGTGAATACATGTAGCTCCCTCTTCTGGCACATTGATGAGAGGACTAATTGCACTTGAAAACAGTTGGCAAAGGTTTCTTATGGAGCTCATCTATTAGAGAGCACTGTTATAATATTAAAGGAAGTTACTTTCTAGATGGTGTTCCTAGCTAGATAATTCGTCCCTCAGCATGACCCAGGGGCCAGCTTTTACTTTCAAGTTCTTTTTATTTATTTATGTTTTCCAGTTTCAAGTTCTTGTGTACCTCCTAGTTCTGCCCCAGAGCAGAAGGTTTGGGGAGAATTGGCCCTAGACCGTCCCTGACCTCACCCTTCCACAAGTGATCTTGCACTTTCTAAGTCCATGCTACGCCACCCCTGATCTCTGCTGACTCAGGGAGGATGGACCTGGGGAAGGGGCCATCAAGACCACATGGGCAGGGAATTCTGGGAGTTTCTCCATAAGGGCTCAGCCCTGGTGGTGTAGTAGTCGCTGGCAGGGCTAACGGAAAAGCGGGCGGTTGGTTCAATCCCAGGAGCCATTCCTGGGGAGAAAAACTTCAGTAAAGATATACAGACCCAGTTGGTCAGTTCCCTGTCATCTCGACAGCGGTGGGTTTGACCGCTGCTGCTGACGGAAGAGGGGACGAGTATGGGCTTGACAAGGAGAAGCCAGCCTGGCCCTTCTGCCTCTAAATCCCTCACCATGTGGGAAGAACCTTCCAAAGCAGCGGGTCCCAGGCCCTCTGGGGGGGCCGTCTTGCTTGGTTCTGAGTTTGCTCCTTCAGATGGAATGGAGTCATTCCAAGTGGGTGTCTCACTCTCCCCAGTGGGAGATGGATACTAACCACGGGACCCTCTTTGTCTGCAGCCTGGACGCTTCCGGATCTTGTGGAACAGTTTGCCCCTCCCGACATCGCCCCCCCTCTGCTTGTCAAGCTAGTGGAAGCCATCGAAAAGAAAGGTAATCAGACCCCTCCTACCCCACACACCCCCCTCACTGACCTCGCCGTACCCTGATTTCTGGGGTGTGAGAGTCTCCATTTGTCTTTTGGGCAGCCCACACAAGGTGGGATTTCTAATGGCTGCTGTGGGTACACCTGTGGGGGCCAGCCATGGTGTGGGGAAGTCATCTTGGCCTGTGATTTCCAGCTTTATGCTAGCATGCATTCACTGTTTGGAGACACTATGAAATGTTCCATAATTTAATAAATATATAATTAATTTGCTTTCCAGTGCTCAGAGGATTTGGCCAAGATCATTAACATGCCAGAGAAGATTAATAGTCGGACTTGACGTCCAAGAATATTTAGTACGCTTCTAGAATAGACACTGGATGGAAAGCTGGAAGGCCTCTCTGGCAGCAGGCGCACAGGTTCTCCAGAGAACTGTGTTTTGCACACACGGTCTGTTTTCTATCCTAGGTCTGGAATGTTCAACTCTGTATAGGACACAGAGCTCCAGCAGCCTGGCCGAGTTACGACAGCTTCTTGATGGTGGTGAGTATCCTGGAGCTAGAAGTTCGATGAGAGAGATAATGCTTTTGCCCTACACACACACTACACCCCTGAACTGTCAATCCATTCAACACACTAGAGTTCTAATCTGAACTAGTTCCTTTGGCCTGATTATGTGGCCCGTGCCTACCAGTGCAGACCTCTGCCTCTGCCCCCCTGGGCCCAGTTCTAAATGGGTGTTTTTCCGCCTGCATCCAGGTGACCAGCCGTCGGTCACAGCGCCGAGGCCTCAGGTCCTGCTCAGATCGCTGGAGAAGCCCTTATCTGGGCTGTGTCTGTGCACGGTATCTGCTCTCTTTTCCCTGACAACTGCAGTTGGCTGCAGCGGATTCATTTGGCTCAGTTAGAGACAGTGTCTAATCTAACATAGGTCTCTTCTGACACAGTCTGTCTTTCCTTCACCCTCTCCCTCTCTGTCTCTCTCTGAGCCCTGCCTGCTCTCCCTGGTTCCGTTTTCATTCTCATGCCTTCTCGATCGCTCGCTTTCCTTCCCTGAGTCACTTCCCACTCACAGAAGCCTGATAGGACCCAGTGGAACGGCCCATGCTGTCCCTGCAGGTGCCCAAGACTGTAACCCTTTATAAGAGAAGGAAACTTCATCTCCCTCTGGCAGAGTGTCTGGTGGTTTTGAACTGGTGACCTTGCAGCTAGCAGTACCACACCGCTAAGGCTTCCTCTTTCAAATCTTTTCTTCCTCCTCTTCCAGCACGCTTTCTTCCTTTTCCATTTTCTTTGACACATCATTGCCTGTCTCACCTAATTTAAAACAAATTCAGAGGGTTGAGCCAAAGAGTGAAGCCCAGCTGGGAAGAACCCCTTTCAGAAAGATAGCCTGAGAGTGCCCGTGCACATGTAGTACATGAGAATTTGAAATATAAATTTTGGAGGCAGCTTATGAAAAACTTCTAGAAGAATATCTCAGAGCAGAAAGGAGCCTAGACCGTTATCAGTGAATCATTTCGCTTGAAAGGCCCAGACCCAAGGACTGAACCTATACCTTGTTTAGAAAGAAAGTGGTGGTTTCCTTGTGTGTGGAAACCCATCTTTGCTCATGGGACATCTTCTTTTTGCCCTGCTGCCTCCCAGCCTGCCCACAAAGGCAGTAACTGGAAGCTGATCAACAGCTCAAGGCAAAAGCTTTTGTTTTTCTGTGTTTCTAAGCAGTTTTCAGGGATGTTAAAGGAAATGCTGTCCTTAGCCAATTAAAAGAGAGAGAAATGTTTTGGTTAGGCGTTCGGTGATGTTAACAGGCACAGGAAATGTTTAGACATCAGAAACCTTTGAAATGGAAGTTATTTGAGAAATCGTGGTTTAGCCTTAGAATGTGACCAGCAACAGGGTGATGCAGTTGAGCTAAAAGTAAACAGCTCACTTCACACCATGAGGGCGATGAGGTAAAGAAGCCAAACTCGCGTCAACAGTGCGTCCGCGGAAGCATCCTGACCAGCCGCCTTCCCGGCCCCATTGACAGCTGCAGAGACACAACAAAATGGGTTGCAATTGGAGTCTGTACTCAGAAAAATGAGGTTATTGGCCCAGAAAGCATCTCTAAATTGAAAGAAAGAAAAATCGAACATTGTCATTGTCCCAACATGGGCGTCAGTAGATCCTCGAAGATGCTTTTCAACTCCAGGAGCTTTCCCAGCAGAAGACTATGTCAGACCCTGGAGGAAGCCAGGAGAGGGGGACAAGACAGCCCACTTTCATTAACTCAGCAAACCTCACTGCCACTGAGTCGATGCTGGCTCGGTGTGACCCAACAACTGCCCCTCTGGTTTTCCGAGGCCATAACTCTATACAGGAGCAGGGAGGCGCCATCCCCCTTCTCCTCCTGCCCCCCCCCCCCCCCAACCTGAGTGACTGGCGGCCAGGTTCAAACTTTGACTTTGTGGTTATTGGCTCCTGTGCAGTACACCACCAGGTTTCCCGACTAGTCGGATTCACTGGGATCGAGTTGATGCCGGCTCAGGGTAGGCTCTGGTTATTCCATATGAAACCACCAGTTCCGGGAATGACCTCAGATACAGAGCCACCATCTTCCAGCTGTTAGCCAGTGATGAGGAGGGAGCCCAGCGGGTGGACGCAGAGGTTGAGGGGCCAGCTGCCAAACAACACATTGGCTGTTGGATCTCCACAGCCATACCAAGGCAGAGAGAGGTGGCTTCTGTAAAGGCTACAGCCTTGGCCGCCCTGGGGGTCGAGCTCCTCTCTTCTGTCAGGTATCTGTGAGTCAGCAGTCCCTCCCGGCCCTGGGATTGGCTTGGGTTTGCAAGTGACTTCTCTTCCAAAAGCCTTTGCTATTTTCTTTTCTTCTGACTACGTTACCCCCCAAAAGATTGAATTTGCATTAATTTTGAGAGGCAATCTTTATTAGCACAAGTTTTCAAAGATGACTGGGTATCTGTCATTATCCTGTTGAAGTTTTAGGAAACAATGACTGTCTTATCACCTTAGATTGAAATGGGTTCTCCAGGAAACATGTGGCAACTTAGTCGACCATGAGTCTCACTGATCTGGCACTTGTGCAATGATATAATTATCCCCCAGGATGGGATCTGATGTGACCAGCCATAAGTAGCTTAGGTGGGCTGCAACCCCCCCCCCCTCCCCCCCAATTCCATTCCTGCTCTGATGCAGTGGAAGGGCATTTTCCTTGGGGTCTGATCTCCATCACCTTTCATCCCACAAGAGGTAAAGGAGAAGAGGCAGAAAGAGAAAGAGAGGCAGCTAACTATCCCCAAGAAGGCAGTAGAGCATGCCCTTCCAACCCAGGGTCCCTGTGGAGAAAACCTGCTAGACCCAGGGTAAGATCGATGCCAAGGCACACATACGTTATGGAACATCCAAGACGTTCCATAACCCACAGACACTGAACGATGACAAGGACCATTCCCTGGAGTTGACAAAGAAGAAGTCTTCCTTGGGGCCAGCATTTGCTCATGGCCTAAACTAAGACAGAGGCATGTCTCTTGGTTGAAGCCATCCACTTTTGATGATGGCAACCTTGGATCACTGAGACACTGATTAGTCCACTGTTTAATAGACACCTTTTCACACCAGTGTCCTTTCTGGATGGTTTTTGAGATTGTTTAGCAATACTATCCTGAGTTGCCTTGAAGTCCGGGATCATGTCACTGGCATCATGAGCAGGGAGCTCAGCATATTATATGCTCGCCATATTTGCGACCAAAGCCCCAATCAAAAGACACTACCATCATGTTGATTGAAACGCCCAGTGTCGCCATAGAGGGCTTACAAGATTTAAACCTCTGTGGAAGCAGGCAGCCTAACTTCTCCCCCAAGGAGCCATTGGTGGCTGTGAACCGCTGACCTTGTGGTTAGCAGCCCAACCACTTAACCGGCAGTGCCACCAAGATAGCCTTAGATATGGAACGGTGCCACCCCAGGAGGAGCTACCCCACTCAGTGTACCAACAGCCAGCCCACTGAGAAGCAGTATTCGTGAATTCTCAATAAAGGGACAGAGAAGAGTCTGTGGATAATTCTTCTTACCTTTAATAACACCTTCCCACAAGCCATACAAAGACCCTGTGTCTGTTTGTCTCCCTATTACTGCCTTTCCTAGATTACATTTGGGTAAAGCATTTAGGACCTGATGTTAAACTGACCCCATACAATGCCTGAAAGGGGTTGGGGGGAAGCTTTAGAAAATGCGCGTATGTTTCTTCCACAGATGCCGCATCCCTGGACTTGGAAATGATCGAGGTGCAAGTGCTAGCCGACGCCTTCAAACGCTACCTTCTGGATTTACCCAGTCCCGTCATCCCAGTAGCCGTTTACAGTGAAATGATTTCTTTAGCCCAAGGTTTGTTGTCCCTTCTTAGAGCCTGACAGCATCCACTTAGACGGGGGCATGCTTGGGATCTCTGTTAACCCTCCATACCCACAGGGAGAGAGATGATGGAGGAATTGGTAGTAGCCACCCGCCCCTCCCCCTGCCACCGTCACCCCATCCTCCCTCTCTCCCTTGACAAGACAATCGATAGACGTCCCAGGTTCCTCGTTTGCTTAGGACAAGTGTCTGCATGTTGAAATGGTTAATTGTTAACCTTTTATCGCTACTAGCAAAGTTCACTATCTCAGTGAAGGACACGCTGTTCCAGGGGCCCGTGTCAGATCCCGGGATTGGGATCCAGTAGCTAGGAGGGCGATCTGCTATTCTCCTTGCGAGGGTGTGGCAAGTGTACGGAGGGGAGAGGACTCCAGCTTAGGGTTAGGGTGCTAAGGCTCAGCTAAGCGCCTGGGGGACAGGAAACTGTGGTTGGTAACCTTCCAAGTCAAGACCTGTGCTACTGATCAGATGCTGCTCAAGTCAGCCAATCACACTTGCCGGCTGGGTTTCAGCTAGCACAGTGGTTTCTTACCAAGAGATTCTTGCTTTTCCATTTGACTCAATGTATTTCTTTTTTTTTTTTTTTAACTTATAAAGCTTTTTCTAACGAGGAGAACAGACGTATCATCTGTTTCTCTGGAGGACCTCATTTCCACAACTCCTCCTGGGGCTGGGTGAAAGAACAGAAATGTTCTAGGTGTTGATTAACTGATATCTAGAAAGGATCTTTTATTTTGTGCTGTTCTCTCTGTCTTTCTCTCGACACGCAGAATTACAAAGCTCCGAAGACTATATCCAGCTGTTGAAGAAGCTCCTCAGGTCGCCTAACATACCTCATCAGTATTGGCTTACCCTTCAGTATCTGCTCAAACATTTCTTTAAGCTCTCTCAAACTGCCAGCAAGAATCTCTTGAATGCAAGAGTACTCTCCGAAATTTTCAGCCCTATGCTTTTCAGATTCCCAGCAGCCAGGTGAGTCAGGCAAAGAAGATCAGTGGGCCTTTGAGGGGTGGTGCCGGTAGCCTGAAATGGATTGATCATTAAACCTGGCCTCGAGATCCAAGTTCAAAGCTCCATGTGGCTTTTGTCGGGTCCACCTTCCCTTGGAAGGCCTGCAGGTGAAAATCAGTTTGTGTCTAGGGAGAAGATTGGTAATCATCTTTCTTTCTTTCTTTTAAAGCCCTGATAATACTGAACACCTCATAAAAGCTATAGAAATTTTAATCTCAACTGAATGGAATGAGCGACAGCCTGCACCAGGTAACCCTTTCGGAAGTTTCACTCTCTGCATGTTTCATGTGAAGGGGTCTCATACACGGTGGCCTTGGGCCTCTTTGGAGGTAGCTTAAGGGTTCTTGTGGGATTGAGTCCCGTGATTATCTTTACTTTGTGCTATAGGGGCTGGGGGGGTGTTGCTGAGGGATGGGGGTACATAGGGAAACTACTTATTCAGATCTGAACACTGATGGTATAAATATTTCTTGGCTTTCAGTGAGGTGCCTGACCCCTTCTGTCTTAGGCTTCTTGTGGAATAAATCCTCAGAGTTTGTGGTAGTTGTTGATGGTCGTTGTTGTCGTTGTCATCGTTTTTCTTTCGAATGCTTTTAAAGTCAGGGCTTTATAATTACTATATAATGTATTTGGAAATGTTGTTTTTTGGACGTAAGTGCACCGAGAAGGGCCTTTCAAAATAAACATTTTCAAGACTGCAGGCAGTTTGAAGCCTGAGCGTTCGAGGCGGCCAGACACTTCTTTGAAAGCAAACTGACTTTCAGTGAGCCATTTAACAAAGCAGGAAATGTCGACCATGCTTGCAGTGAACTTCATTTAAACTGATGTCTTTTTCTACTACTGTGGAAAGTGCAAACAACTTGACTTGACTTGGCTCTGTACTGATTGGAGAGTTCACTAAAAGAGTCATTTAGAACCGTGATTAGGGTCTTAGGAAGCAAAGGATGGTTTCAGGCCCATTAGAAGCTAGTGCTTGTCATCTTACGTACCTTGAGATTGAAAGGAAACATCCTGCCCTTGTGATGAAAAGTGCTGCTGCTTGACGGGGAGTCCCTGCGCGTGGCTATTTTGCTGTCTCCGTGGTGAGCATGAGACCTCAGCCACCAGTGCCAGGTGGTAGGGAATCGGCTGTGCTTTTGGATTAGGCATAGCATAGCAGGGCTTGGCTGGCTTGCTCCTGGATGGGGCGAGGCTTAAAACCCACCTGCAGGCATGGGATGGAGAAGAGACTGGGCATCAGCTCAGGTGGGCAGTCTTGGCACGAACTTCAGGGGTCAGGCGTCCTGGGGCATCCCCAGGTGAGACACCAGTGTTGGTCGTTCTGGCATAGGAGCCTCCTGCGAGTTCTAGATCCTGTCCAGAGTTGTGGGACTGGGACCTCGGAGAAGCCTTGTCAGTAGGCATGATCTCACACTTGAGTCCACCGGTGACCCCAGGGACCTTGGATTTGGAAGTTCTTTGTTGGCGGTCAGAGGCTGCTTTGGGGCTCAGTAGGAAAGAATGCAGTGGTAGGTTCGGAGTGGTGGTTGGGTGGGGGGTGGAGGGGGCGGTTGGGGGAATGCGCTGCCCCGTAGACTAGTCCCATGAGTGAGGAAGGAAGGAGACGATGGCAAGAACAAAGCGGGATCCTGGACCAAAGGGCTGAGTTAAGGCCTTTGACGTCCTTGTGGTTATAGTTGAGGTAGGTCTTAGAAACCAGAGAGCGCTCGGCCCCGCTTGCAGAGGAGGGTGGGGCTTAGTGGTGTCATTGGCTGCTCCGCTGAAGTCGGAGAGACATCTGGATGCTGAAAGCCACGCAGGGTTTGATAGGAACCCACCAACGGATTCAGTGCCCGGCGACAGCCGGTGTAGTAGACCAGTGGGGGAGTTGGAGTCACCTGACTGGTCTGAATGGCCCAACTACCTTTATCCGTTTCAAAACTTCACCTGCAACCCTTCTCTAAGCTGCTTGCCAGTAGCAAAGAGCCCAGCGTAGCTACACTGAAAAGTTGGTGTCCTAGGTTTCCACAGAGGAAGCATGCCCTCCGCTCTGTTGAAGTAAGATAGAGCCTGGATGATCGCAGTATTCCGGTGATGGCCCCAGAAAAATGGAGTCCAAGTAATTTTTAACCCCTGCTTTGAGCCATTTTTCACCTTTGTGTTGTATGCCTTTGAAGAGTCTGGTGGTGCAGTGGTTAAGTGCTCAGCTGCCAACCCGAAGGTGGGCAGTTCAAATCCCCCAGCTGCTCCTTGGATAAAGTGACCAAACATACCGCTTTTTAACAATTTAACAACGTCCCGCAGCATTTCAAAATTAAAATAAATATACTACAATACTGTTTTTGCGTTCTATGAAAATTTTTGTTGCTCCGTAGAGACCAAACTTTCCCCCCTCCCCCCCTTTCAAAAGTGTCCTGCATAAAATCTGGTCACTTTACCCTTGGAGAAAGACGCAACACTTGGCGTCCATAAAGTTGGCAGCCTTGGAGGTGCTCTGGGGCACGGATGGCGTCCCTGTGGGATGGAATGGACCTGGCCGACAGCAGGGACTGTGGGCATGTTTATTTCATGTAGTCCTTCTGGAAACATGGAGGTCCTTTTGAATATCTCCCTGTCTCGCTTTTGAAAATGCACTATCTACACCAGGGTCATTCTCCTCGCCCTCGGCACCTTTGGACCCAGGAATGCTTCCAGGGTGGAGGGTAGGGTACACCTGCCAGGCTAGAGAAAGGCCCTCTCGGGGCCGAGGTGTGCCGTGTTTCCCTGGAGTTCAACATCCCCTCGACAAGCACGAGCCACGGCCGGCCAGCCTCATGAGTCAGGAGTCCAGCCACAGTGGTTGGTCCACCTTGCCACAGGCCTACCTCTTTTCCCTGCTCGTCTGCCTTCCCCGGCACTGCCTCCCTGTCCGGGGACTGACTGCTCGCTCCTGAGAGCCACGTGCACAGGAAGTGAGGGGGGCAGTCTCCCCCTTCCTGCTTTTCAGAAGCATTTGGGCTCTTTCTTCCAACACAGATTTGGCAGTTCCGTCGGCGGCGGCAGCATGCGGGACCGCCATCTTATTCAGGGGCGATCCTTCTTCTTGGCTCTCACATTTCCACCACCCACCTTTTGTAGACCTGCGAGGTGGATGCAGATCCCACCACTTGGGTCAAGGCTGCCTTAATTGTCCAGGTGGCATCTGACAACCTGGCAAGCGGATTTTCCCAGTGCACTCTGTGGTTTTAAGCCCTGACCCCTGTTTGCAGGGGTTTCGAATGTGGATCCAAGTAAAAGGAAATCCTGGACAATTTCAGCATCTCTCCCCTCTATGATAATGTTACTTGCTGGTCCAGTTGCGTAGACTTTTGTTTTCAGAGTCTGGAGCCTCTGACCAGCATCAGTAAATGTCTCCAGTCCTTCTTCCTTTTAACAAGCTGGGTCGTGTTACCTTTGTGTCTTGGGATGTCATCGTGTCTCCCTTCTAACCCTGGTCCCTCAGTTGATTTCACAAACTGGTGTCACGTGCAGTGCCAGGCTGGTTCTGTTCAGGTTCTGTTTGGCAAGGCAAATGCAGAATCAGGCATTCAAAGTCAAATGGAATACAAGACGACAAATGTGAGATATTAGCCCACAGTATATAATTAAATGCTAAGTGGGCGGGTGCACACTCCTAAGTACAAAAATCACTTGAGAGATGCATTTGGTGACTCTTTAAAGTAATTGAAGAGACAGAAAAGGCTCGTGGAAGAAAAAGAATGCAAAATGGATCTTGAAAAATAAGTAGCATTTGAATTGTTGGGGAAGGCAAAATGGTATTTCCATTCAAGGAATGACAAAGAGGACCTTTAAAATAAAAGACGAAGGACAAAATAGAATGGCTTGATAATCTTACCCCTGTTTACAAATTAGTCAGTCTGGGAAAGAGAGGTGTTAAAAGCATTGTTTCAGAGTTAGACACATTGGCCAGCTCTGCCACGTTGGAGATGGAGACGCCAAAGCTCAAGTGACCAGACGTTCCGCTTTTTAACAATTTAACAATGTCCCGTGCATTTTAAAATTAAAATAGATATATTACAATACTATTTTTGCATTCTTTGAAAAATTTTGCTGCTCGATATAAACCAATTTTTTAATCAAGAACCACCCCCACCCCACCCCAATCAGTGGTGTCCCGCTTAAAATCTGGTCACTTTAAAAAGCCCACAGAGGTGGAGAGGGCCACCCAACCAATGTGCACCAGAACGGGACCAGAGAGCAGGACAGCTGGCCCCTTGCTCTTTCTGCTGCCTCCCCTGCTGCCCCCTTCCCTCCTGCCCAGGTGTACCCAACCTCCACAAGCTGCTGAGTCCAATCAAAAGGTTTTCTGAAGGTTCCAGTGAGCAATATACTGAGAGTACTTGAAATCTGCCCTTCTGTGGTTCTCCCTTACAAGGCTCCCATGAGATTTTTATCGCCTTGGAGAGCAGGAGCAGAGTAACTCCCATGAATGCTGGGATTGAGAGCTCTGGGCTTAGGGGGCAAATAGAGCCGGGGTGCAGCTCCACTCCTGCTACTTGCGTGCCACGGTTTCCACTTGGTCATGCATACTTTCCAAAGGGTTCTCCAGGCTGTCATCTGGGAATAGTTCCTCTCTGTGTGGCTTGTCTTTTTCTTTCTTAAAGGCTAGAAAGAAAACTCTGAACTAACCTGACTGCCATTGAGTCACTGCCAACTCATAGGGACTCACAGGACAGGATAGACCTGCCGCTGTGTGTTTCCGAGGCTAACTCTTTGTGAGAGTGGAGTCTCCTCTAATTCTCACAGAGCAGCTGGTGGCTTTGAACTGCCCACCTTGCAGTCAGTAGTCCAACTCATACCCACGATGCCACCAGGGCTCAGAGGAGTCAGAGATGGCATGTGAAAGAAATGTTTTAACACTACGGGGTCCCTCTCCTGCCTGTTGTGTTCAAGCACGCTTTCTGCAGTTCCAACTCCCTCGAAGGACCCCGTTTTTATCCTTACTTTATACGCTCCTCCCCCTGACCTTGGGTTTTTCATCAGCAGAGCCAGGTCCTTTGGGAACCTCCAAGGGCTGTCGTGCAAATCTGGAAGGGGATGGTTAAGGGCAGGAGCTGCGTTGTGGATGTGTGTATGGGGGGGAGGAAGCCTCCTTTGTGTGAAGCCCATTGCCCTGTGCCTGGTTTGCTGAATGGAGCAGCATGGATTTCAGCAACAACTCCCATTTCCACCTGGGGGCTGCTGTTCCCAGTACACCATGGGCAACTGTACAGTGACCTCAAACGCTTCATCTGAGTCATTGGGGCCCCAGGGGATCCTCATCCCACTTTCTGACCCACGGCAGATCAGACACATTTCCCCCTTCTCCTCAGATGCTTTCTTTCTCTGTGACGTCTCCGTTTCCTCTGTTCAAGTGTGGCGCTTCTTGAAGGTCAAGGTGTCCTCCCCATTTGAGACCTCCCTACCAGAACTGGCCACAGCGTAGGACATGCCCCAACAGATGTTTTTGTTTGTTTGTTTGTTTGTTTGTTTTTTAGGGCATCATTGCCCTGGTGGTGGGAGTAGGAGGCCCATCCTTTGCCCCTGTGGAGCTGGAATTGAACCTCCATCCCAGTGGGCTGCAGTCCCGCGCACAACCAGTACGCCACCGGGGCTCAGCCCAACAGATGGGTTTTTGAACCTTCTTGGTCAAACCTCCTTGCACACATGTCATAGAGGTGAAGGACTTGTCCCTTTGGTGGAGGGAAATGGAGACAGAATGTTTAAAGTTAAACTTAAAAAAAAATCATTTTATTGGGGGCTCATACAACTCTTATCACAATCCACTTGTACACTCATTGTATACAAAGCACATTTGTACATTTGTTGCCCTCGTTGTCATTCTTGAAACATTTGCTTTCTACTTACAACCTTGGTATCAGTTCCTCATTTTCCCCCTCCCTCCCTGCCCCCACCTCCCTCATGTACCCTTGATAATTTATAAATTATCATTATTTTGTCATATTGTACACTGTCCGTTGTCTCCCTTCACCCACTTTCCTGTTGTCTGTACCCCAGTGAGAAGGCTATATGTAGATCCTTATCATTGGTTTTAAACCTCTCTTTGGTTAGCTTTCTGCGCCTTTTGTGAATAGGCATCTTAGAAAGAGGTCCAGCTAAAAGGTAGATTGTGAATCATCATGATGTGTGTTGCATTTAACCGAGTCACACTCAATGCCGCTAAAAGAGATTTCTATAGGGCAACCGAGGTAAACCAGGACCATTCCCACCAGGGAGCTTTGAATGAAGCCCATTATAAACATATTTACATATTTCAGATTTCATGGATATATTCAGAAATATTAATACAGTATAATTGGACTCTAATATTGCACCCTCAAGCCCAGAGTGGAAAATAAATGACTCTTTCTCCCCCCTACCCATCTACACCTGTCAGAGTTAATTTTTAACCACTGGTGCATTGCAAACATTCAGCCTGAAGAGCCCGATTCATAAATCTTGTTTCAAACGCTCTGGGCTTGGTTTTCAACCAAGACTGAAGCAAAGCACGAAGGTGGAGGGAAATGACTTTCAAAGAGATTTACTTTTCTCTGATTTATTTTTTTATTGGGCTTGCATGTGGTCTAACATGAGAAGGCAGTTTCAGGAGGTGAGAAATGAAACCCTGAATACATATGTGTGTCTTTGGGCAGGGAGGAGCAGGGAATAGCTGCGCACCTCTCCCCAGTTCCCCTGGGAACAAGGGGCTTTGAGTATGCTCCCAGGAAGAGTGTCCCCATGGGGCCCCAGGAGCACTGCTCTGCTTAGGGGCTCCCTGTGCAGGGAGACATCACAGGCAGGAGGGTGGGCTGTCTTCTTGTATAAGCACTGGGCAGTGCCTTTTCAGAAACCTTCTAGAATGTGTCGATTCCAGACTGGGGAAAACCTGGGTTTATTTATAAAGGCAAACTGGCATTTTCCTCCACATAGCGCCCTTCAGAGTTTATCGTGAAAGCCTTGGAGGTGGAGTCAGGAATTTGCATCATCCTGAAAGAACTTTCTGTCCTAAGTGGTCTTCAGTGAGAATTATGAAGGGAAGCATTCATTTTACCCCGAAACAAAGATTTGGGTTTTTTTTTTTTTTTTTTAATTCTCACTGGCCTTTTTTAAACACTATTTTTAAAAAGTTGATTATTTTTTATCACACATGATGGTGAACAGAAACACTGAAAAAGGTGTACAGAAGTCGTCTGCAGATTTTATACGGACCTGCCTCCTATTGCAATAATGCCCTCCCCGGACCCCCTCCGATAATCCTCTAGAGTACACGTCTCCTTGGGGAAAATCAAACCAAGCGTGCCGCTGAACAGAAGTTGGACAGGGCGTTGGGCATTCTGTCCTTCATGGCCATTTGCGTACATAACATATAAGCTTCATTCTATTGCTTTCAAAGGACCAACTGACTTTTTACCCTTCTTCCTAGATTGTGCCTGCTGAGAGGTGAGGCAGGGGCTTTGGGTTGCCTCTGAGAGAGTTTTGCCAAACTTCGAGGAGAAGGGAGTAAAACAGAAGGTTGTCAGGGGTCCTGAGGACAAAGGTGGCTTCAGTACTGCCAGTTCTTCTGTGTCGTTGTCTTTGGGGTCCCAGAAAAAGGCTAAATTTATAAAAATGACGACGGTATTATCCATGTTTCATGTGGCACTTGTGCATTTCCAGTACTAGCCATTTGTTAGGGACGCATGCAGGTTAAATGCCCGTCGAACAACTGCACTTGGTAGCACTTGTGGCGTTTTGGACATGGAGTGGGAGGAATGAAACCCACCAAAAGTTGCTTGCTCTTTGCTTGGTTCGTTGAGCAGGCGTTACTGAATCTGACCACCTGAGGGCGCCCTGTTTTCAGTTAATAAAAAGTAGTTGCCTTGCAGAACTTTTTCCAGAGAATAGAAATTGGGTGAAAAACTCACCATCAGTAACAGAATAGAACTTCTAGGATAGATGATTGTACACATCCGGAGAATTTTATTCGAAGCAAAGCATTTACAAATCTCACACAAGATTTCCTTTGTGTAGGTAGAGGGTGTCCAGTGGATACCGTTCTTCTGAAACTGAAAATAGAGCGTGGGAGTTTGTGTTTTTCACCATAGAGGGTTCTGGCGTGCAGCATCCAGGCGAGAAAGGCTGAGAGACTGATGGCCTGTTCCCTTTGTTCCCAGCCTTCTTAAAGCAAGCCTTCTTTTAAAAATAGGGAGGGGTGTGAGAGTGGGCACAAGAGTTTTCTGTCAGTGAGGCCCTTTGATGAGCTGGTGGGACTAGGAGATTCCCCTATGGGGACTGTGCCTTCTCTTTGGGAAAGTGGGCTTTTTTGATCATCGAAGTTGCACCAAAGACAAGCTTGTAAAAGCAATAGATGTAGCAGCACTTTGCAGCAGCTACGGGAGAAGGATGTTTGCTCCCATAAAGATCTACAAAGCCTCAAAAAACAAACAAACAAACAAACAAACAAAACAGGGCCGAGCCCCGGTGGCATAGTGGTTGTGCTCGGGACTGTGGCCCACTGGGACGGAGGTTCAGTTCCAGCTCCACAGGAGCAAAGGCTGGGCCTCCTACTCCCACCACCAGAGGGCAGTGATGCCCCCCAAACAAACAAACAAACAAACAAACAAACAAACAAAGATCTACAAAGCCTCAGAGATCTAATACAGGCTCCTTGGGTGTCAGCATCGACTTGATAGCAGTAGATTTGGGTTTGGTTTGAGTTTATGTATGTGAGAATGAGTCCAAAGCTGGGTTGCTTTTGTGTGGACTGTATGTGGCACCCACGTAGAGATCACCTCTCCACACAGAGGCTGGAGGTGTACTTGGTTTCTTCAAAGGGATGGGGATGGGGGAAAGATAGCATTGTTAGAAACTCTTTTTCTTTTAGAGTACACGTGAGCCCCAAATAGGAAAAACCTGCAGTTTTGTTATAGGTGTAGTATGTGTGTGTTTGGGGTTTTTTTGGTCTTTGGGTTGAAAGAATACTCCTTCTGTTCCACATGGTCATTTTACTTTCTCTGGTACAAGGGGCAGGGGGCCGAGGGATAGGATCAAACTTAAGAAGTCAGTTCTTGTGCTAGGGCCGCCCTGACTTTGTTCCCTCCCCACTGGAATTTGAGGGAATGGATTGAACCGATGTCTAGATCACTTTTTGGTTTTAAAATGCCGCGATTGGGTGATATTCCAGTGGGAGCTGGCTCGCTAGATAGTATCAAAGTTACTCGTGTGCTGACGCAAGCAACTGTTCCTAGGTAAAGTTTTACACTTTAAATAGTAGCCAGGAGCCCCTCACCCTGGCTCTGTGCAACTTTCTCAAACAAAGGGCCACCCTGCCCTTCGTCCCATGTAAAGTGGCTGCAGACACCACTTTGTAATAATTAAAAAAGCGCTTGTGGCCTTTCGATTATGTGTTGAAATCGGACCTCCTAAAAATAGCTGCCACGGGTCTGGTGTGTTTGCATTTCCCCATGATCCTGGAGCGGAGGGCCCTGGCCCGGTTTATAATCTTCCGCCACCCACTTTCTCTCCACGTCTCCGTCTCTCCCTGGCTCCCTCGCCCCCTTTTTTGGCACATCGGTCCCTTGCCCGACTTGCCCCGGGAGTGGGTTTCCCGTTCCACCTGCGTGCGGGGCTGCGCGTGCAAGTGCGTGGAAGGTGGTGCCCGAGGTGGCCACCGCAGCCGGGCAGTGTGCTGGGGCCCTCGCGAGAGGTCCAGGCCTGCACAAGGCAAGCTTTGATTCTATTTTCTGCCGAACGAGCTCAGCCACTTCCTGTGCCGCGCAGCGCAGGGGGCCGCGCTTCCCCGCCGCCGGCCACTGGAGCCCCGCGAGCGCGCGCCGCGGCCGCCGGGCGCAGCGACTATTTCAGGGCCCCCCTGACAATGGCCTTCTCATTTCCTCGGCCCAAAGCGAGCGGGGCAGGCTGGCCGGGGCCCCTGGGGAGCCGATGATAACTTGGACTTGGGCTTCGAGCCGCCCCCCCCCCGCCCCCCTCCGCCCCTCCCCCCGCCCGCGCGAACTCCCTAGCTCAGCAAATATTTGAACCTGCCCGAGTTAATCATGAAGCGGCGATCTTTATCGCGGGGAGACGGGCGCGCGCCAGGCCGCCGGCCGCCCCAGCCCAGCCCCGCACTCGAGCGCGCTGCCGCCCGGGGAGCCGGGGGCCGGGGCCGGGGCCGGGGCCGGGGCCGGGGCGGCGCGCGGGGGCCGGGGAGGCCGCCGAGTCCTCGCCGCGAGCTCGGGACTCCGGGCCGGCGCCGCCCCCGCCCCTGCGCGCGCTCGCCCGAGGCCTCCCGCCAGCTGGGCTGCGCGGGCAGACGTGGGGCCGACGCGGGCCGACGCGGGGGCTGCTCCCCGCCGGGGTGGAAGGAAGAGTAGCGTGTGGGACTTGGTGGTGGTCGTTTCTGCCGGTGGTCGGCTCCGGGCCTGTCCAAGGGGAACCATTGAAATGCATAACCTGCCAAGTAAGTTGCCTTTCGTGGGTGCGCTTCTTCGCCCCTGCCCCTGCACCCAGTCTGTTGCTTCGACTTTTGCTAAAGGTGGCCGTCTGCAGCTTTTAAGTGTGTGTGTGTGTGTGTGTGTGTGTGTGTGTGTGTGTGTGTGTCACGGTCATTGCTGTATGAAGATGGGAGAGGAGAGATTAGGGGAGACACTCCCCTATTTCCCGCAAGGGGGGGACAGTGCCAGGGAAAGACAGGATTAGGTTGGAAGGTAAGGACGGAGGTAATTACAAAATGTTTGGCTGGCACTTGGTATTGAGCCAAGCCTTGCAGAAACCATGGAAAATCACCTGTCTGCCTGCCTGCCACCTCCTGGGTCCCTGTGCCACATGGGCGCCAGCCGCCGCCGCTCCGTTTACACCCCGCGCCCAAGTGCCCTGCAGGCTGTCTGGCCGGCTCAGTGGTGCACCCGGAGCAGCTGCACCGGGACCTGCCGCCTGCCCCTCTTGGAGGAGCCCAGAGTCAAAATTTTTATTACGCTGCAATGCCCCCTGGTTGTCCTCCCCTCCACCCCACTTTTACCATTTTTTATTTGCATATGAGTGTAGGTTTACCCAAACCCTTAGGTAAATAGAAAAGTGTGGGAGGGGACAGGGTAAACTTGTCTTCCCATTAATGGCCAGCGAAATTAAATTAAACTGGAGAGAGTGGGGGTGGGGGTGGGATCCATGGGAACTATGCTCAGAATTCCCCTGCCCTTGGTTTAATTTTGTATATACTTTATGATCCAAATTTGATAGAAAAAGTGGAGGAGAGCGAATCTCAAGGGGCACCACATCCTTTAAATTGTCACAGAAGTGTGTGACATACACAGGCATTGATCAGAAAGCCATTATAGTTATTAAAATGAGCCACACTTACATGGTGTGTGTGTGTGGGGGGGGTCTTTCTCCCCCTCCCTCCCTTCCTCCACCTTATCACAATATTGTACTATAAAGAAAGGTGGCTTCCACAGGAGCGTGTACATTAAGCTCCTGTGAAGAGTGGCATTGCTATTTAGATTGCTATGTAGATTGCTATTTGAAGAACTGAAATGAATAAGTAGATTTGCTGGGGAATTGCGTTCTTTACATTCAATATTGCTAAGAGGGACTAATATCTGTCTCCAGAGTGAGGCTTAGGAGATCAGAAAAGAAACGGGGGAAAAAAAAAGGAAAGAAGAAATGATGACATCACCTCTTTCCTAAGCACAATAAAGCCCAAGACAGGTTCATATGGGGAAAATTATTTAGAAAGATTGCTCTGTCCTCTGTTTCTCAAAGGGGCATCTCACCTTGCCCACTTTGATATGACTGTAACATTTACAGCCTCAGGACTAATGTTAACAATTATGCTGCTGATTTCTGTGCTTTATGTGCATCTTCATTCCTGTGGGGACTATTCATTGTGGTTTCATTAAGTCCAGCCTACACTGGCAGTGTTTGCTAAAGAGACCTTTTTGATGTTTGTGCGCGCCCCCCCCCCAATTGTGCTTTCTAACGAGGTGCATGTGTGACCGTCTGCAAGTTGGGAGTTTTCCGTGAATTATGTAGAAATGAAATGAAATGAAATATCCTGAGTTCTTGCTGCTTAGAGTATACATGGGAGACACTGAAAGACTTTGAAATAGACCTGAAGCATACTATCCTGCTGCCTTTGCGAGGTTTTTAACCCAAGGAACTACCGGTCTATCTGTAAACCCAGATGCTCTAGGGGGAGGGGTGGGGGGAAGCTCCATGCTGCAGCATATCAGCTTTTGTCGCCCTGCCAACCCCTGTGCTGCAAAGAGTCATAAAAAAGGAATTAAAAAAAAAAAACTCACTGCTGGAAGAGAATGGTCAAATTAAACACCTTTCGAAACGAAGAGCACTGTACACATGTCCCCTCTGTTAAATGTCCGTCCTTCTCGAGGCTGGGCTGTGGGAAGGCTGGTATAGGAGGGAAGTGATGAAGCAGGAGTGGTCTGGTGACATTTTTCTGACTTGATTGGCTGGGCTGTGTGATGTAATAGGTTACAGTGCAGCCCCTTATAGGTTTTAAAATGAATTCCAAGACACCATTACAAAGAAAGCCGGACTCTTTTCTTATAACTGAGCTCAGCCAAGGAAACTCTCGCACAAATGTACAACACTGTTTGGAATATGGAAGACCTGGATATAGACTATGCTAAGACAGATATAAATTGTGGCACAGACTTGATGTTTTATATAGAAATGGATCCACCAGGTAATACTGCAGTATGTTTGTAGAGAGCTAGTTAATTTTGTGATTTTTTTTTTAAAAAAAAATTTGTGACAGCTACTGTAACATACCCTCTGTAGATGTGTGCTTTTATTAATTCATTCTGGAATGACAATTAGTTTAATCAGAGCTTGAGAATGAAACAAATTGTTGGTGTGCCTCTGGCAGCAAGCAGGGCAGGCTGTGTATGGTAAATGCTGCTTCTTACTTGAACGGAGACGAGTTGAATTCCAGTTTGTCACTGGTGTCTGGTGAATCACTGTCCGGGGGAGGGGGTTGGGTTGCATTGTTGTGTCTTGTTCCTGTGATTACAGAGGTGCACCTTCTGTGCCGCTGTTTTTCGGGCGACAGTGGGTGAGAACTGCGGGGTACTCTGCAGTGATAACAGTGATAGTCGGTTCGTTAGCGAACATGGGACAAGTGGCAGTGATTGCAAGTCAGTCCTGGGTGACCTGGAACCATGCTAGACTTCAATCAGATGTGGGGGCTTTGCTGGTCTTTCCTATATGAACATCCTGTCACGGGGCAAAAAAAAAAAAAAAAGAGAAGGCAAAACAGAAATTGGCTTTCTCGTGTTTAATCTGGAATCTTTGTAGACTGCTCGTGGCAGACACCTGAAATCATTACTGCATAAATTGTGTTAGCAGCGTGGTGCTTTTAAACTTAGAATTTTAATTCAAGGTCCGAGACAGATTTTCTCTTCTAAATTACTTTATTCGAATGTTAAACACCACCCCCTTAAGAAAAAATAAACAACACAGCGGCTACCAGTTGGTGTATGTGTACCGGTTGACATGGAGGAGGGGGATATGGTTTTCAATCACTCTTGGCTCCGAGAGCACAATTTCTCCAACAGAGTATCAGCATTCAGACTAAAGAGATGTAGGTCACAGATGGGTTTCTTAGAGTGACTTTTGCCAGAACCCTCTCTGAAACACTCAGATGAGAGAAACCCAATTCCTTCTCTTTTTATATTTTATATTGCTACAGAGGAACATTTATGTTTCTGTAGCAGCCTTTGTGGAGACAGAAACAGAATTCGTCTTTTTTAATTAAAGAAGAGGAGGAAATTAAATCCAATCCATGTGGCTCCTCCAGCTCATATGTTCATGGTTTCTTACTTTAGATGGCTCTGGCCAGGCACGGAACTTACTAACAAGCAGCCAGGAGTAGAAAATGCCGCTGCTCGGGACAGCTTCAGCATTCATTCACGTGCCAGCCTGGTTAATCTCTGAGTTCCCCTCTCTCCCCCTTTCTGTCTCTGTCTTTGTCTCTTCTTTTTCCTTTTTCAGTTCCCCCTCTCTGTCACATACTGTGGACATCTTCAGGGGGGGGTTTTATTTTGTTTCGTTAAGGGAAAACATTTTCAGTGTGTCAAGGAATTGTGAATCGTTGCTACTTTTCAAAAGGATCCTCATCCCTATTTTACATAGAAAGTTATTCATCCGAAGATATATTGTTGTCACTTTAAATGTCCCACTCGTGATTGGGGATTGTAAACCGTTTTTTCCCCTTCTTTTTCTCCTTAAATCTACAGCACTGCCTCCTAAACCACCCAAACCCACTACTGTAGCCAACAACGGTATGAATAACAATATGTCCTTACAAGATGCTGAATGGTACTGGGGCGATATCTCGAGGTAAGGCCACAGAAACTCGTAGTTTGCACCAGATATAGTTTTAGATCGGGAAGGGGGCGGGGGAGAAGCACCAGCTTGCTAAGTTCCATTTTTAGGATGCCATCCAACATAAGCATGAAGCATAGTTGGTTCAGTTCCAAAGACGACCAAAAAAAGTCCCTGCTTGCTGGATGACTGTGGGTGCTGGATACCACAGGAAATTAAATACCAGGGAAGTTTCATTATTGAACTGGAAGAATTAATATTATTGCCTTAAAAATGCCAATGCTGATTTATTTGTTTATTTTTGGAGAGGAGTGGGGGGGGTGCTAAGGAGAAACCTTTTGGGGGTAACTTTTTTTTTAATGCTTAAAAAAACATTTTTTTTCGAACTATCAGCACATTTAGTTAACAAATAAATAAAACTGTATCCCACAGTGGTGAAAGTTGGTTCAGTTCACTGTGGGGGATGGGAGTAGGGGCAGAATAGCATTCAGGCACCTGTCTGTCAGGACTAAATTTTCACCACAGAAAAAGCACAGACACTGTGTAACTCTGAAAATGTAATTTACGAATCCAGAGACATCGCTGAATCTCAGAGCTGAGCATTGTTTTTCTTTTCCCTCCCTCCCCTCCTCCCCCCACTCTAGGGAAGAAGTAAACGAAAAACTTCGAGACACAGCGGATGGGACATTTTTGGTACGAGACGCCTCGACGAAAATGCACGGTGATTACACTCTTACACTAAGGTGCGTCAGAGGAGGTAGCCGGGACTGGGGGCTTGGGGCCGACTCGAAGATGGCTCTTTCTCTTGGGAACTGAGATGCCATCATGTCTGTTCTGTATTTCCAGGAAAGGCGGAAATAACAAATTAATCAAAATATTTCACCGAGATGGGAAATACGGCTTCTCCGACCCTTTAACTTTCAACTCTGTGGTTGAACTAATAAACCACTACCGGACCGAATCTTTAGCTCAATATAATCCCAAGCTGGATGTGAAATTGCTTTATCCGGTGTCCAAGTACCAACAGGTAAGGGCATCTGACTTAGCCAGGGGCTTGTCACGTAGCAGCGAGGTACTCGTGATTTCCTGAAGCAGGCAGCTCACATGTAATCCAGGCGGAAAACTTCTGCACACCTGCGAGCACAGCATTATGTCGGTCCACTCTTGCTTAAATAAACTCCTTAAAGGGGTCCCCACCCCACCCCCTCCATGTAGGATAGTTTGTTTTAATAATTGCTTGTGAATCCCAGTGTCTGAAAGTGATTTTTTCCCCCCTCCAATCTCAAATCTTTCCAGGATCAAGTTGTCAAAGAAGATAATATTGAAGCTGTAGGGAAGAAATTGCATGAATATAATGCTCAGTTCCAAGAAAAAAGCCGGGAATATGATAGGTTATATGAAGATTATACCCGGACTTCGCAGGTGAGTTTTCTGTGAAAGTGGGGTCGTTCGATGAGACCTCTGAGTCTCAGAGAGGTGTAAGTTAAATTCTTGCGAAGCGGGAGGAGGTGGCTGTGACTTTTTGTGTTTATCTAGCATAATGCCTGACTGCGGGTGGGAATGCTTTGGGGATTGGCAGCTAGTAAAAACCGAAAGAGGCACAGTTTTGAATAATCTCTGAAACAGAGGCTTGACCTGGATAGACACCCCACCAGGAGAAGCTGAGTCTGCACTGACTGCAGGGTTCCCACGGGCTGAGTGCCCTCTAGCCAGGCATGTTTGTGGGGCCACCAGAGGGAGTCGAAGGTGGCATGAGGTTGCCATAAACTGCTGATAAAGGGGAACTCTTTTCAGGAGCACAGCTTTTAAAAAAGATGCCAACTGGGGGGAATTTCTGGGCAGGGATGCTCCATCCCCAAGCAATTAAGAAATGAACTCACTGCCACTGAGTCGACTCTGATTCATACCACTCTGTAGGACAGGGTAGAACTGGTCCTGTGGCTTTCGAAGACTGTGAACTCTTCACAGGAGTGAGACGCTTGGTCTCTCTCCCACGGAGGGGCCAGTAGTTTCAAACTGCTGACCTGTGGTTAGCACAAGCAGGAGCACGTGCACCGGGAAAACTCTTTGCGTGAACGTGTGCTTCCTCAATCTGGTCGAAATGCATGTGAGCGGCCCTGCTCTGCGCCTCGCACAGAGTCGTTTCACGCTAGCACAAATAGTACCGAGTGGCTGTAAGTGTCTTGCAGTGAGAAGTGAGCATCTACGTTTCCTGCAAGGTGTGATGTTGTTGTATGATATTGTGTTTTAGGAAATACAAATGAAAAGAACAGCTATCGAAGCATTTAATGAAACCATAAAAATATTTGAGGAGCAGTGTCAAACCCAGGAGCGGTACAGCAAAGAGTACATCGAAAAATTTAAACGCGAAGGCAATGAGAAAGAAATACAGAGGTGGGTGAATCGTGGGGAGGGGTCTCTTTTGTCCTTGTGCTACCCAGAACCCAAGGCTTCAAGAACGTACAAGACATCGGAAGTGTTCGAATAAGGACAGGGAGAGAAAACCTGGATTTCCCAGGGGAAAACTGCTGGGAAATCATAACGAAACCCAGCGTTCACTTTAGGGAACCTCCCAGGTGCACCCAGGCGCTGACAGCCCCGTTTCTCTTGTCTGCAGGATTATGCATAATTACGAAAAGTTAAAGTCTCGAATCAGTGAGATTGTCGACAGCAGAAGAAGGCTGGAGGAAGACCTGAAGAAGCAGGCAGCCGAGTACCGTGAGATTGACAAACGGATGAACAGCATCAAGCCAGACCTCATCCAGCTGAGGAAGACCAGAGACCAGTACTTGATGTGAGTATTGGAGCTGGAATCCCCAGGGTGGGGGTTTGACTCGGGACACATGACCCCACGGGGCAGCTACTCATGCTTATTCTTCTGAAAACTCTTTTTGTAGGTGGTTGACTCAAAAAGGCGTCCGGCAGAAGAAGCTGAACGAGTGGCTGGGAAATGAAAACACTGAAGAGTGAGTAGCTGCCGATGATGGGTGGGAGCCGTGGGAGCCG
This sequence comes from Nesogale talazaci, assembly GCA_004026705.1. Classification (NCBI taxonomy): domain Eukaryota; kingdom Metazoa; phylum Chordata; class Mammalia; order Afrosoricida; family Tenrecidae; genus Nesogale; species Nesogale talazaci. The sequence goes on from PVJH01016249.1 coordinate 50,108, forward strand.
GTGTGCATGCTCTCCAGTGTCAGGGAAGCACGGGTCTGCCTCGATTTCCCCAGCAAGCCAGGGGGTTGCCGTGTGGGGCCCTTCCAGATGAACACGTGTGCACACTCCCCTCTTATGGAGTGTTTGTTAAAAAGGAAGGTTGATCCAGGGCTGGGGTACCCCTTGTGGTGTCGAATGACCTGCTTTGTTGAGCAGACTGACCCTGAGCATCTAAAAATTTCCAAAATACTTTTTGTAGCGATTGCGGGGCAGCTTGGTCCTTTGATGCTGACGTACCTGCTTTGAATTCACTGAAAACTAGTGTGCTTCTTAGACGACCAGTTTCATGATCTGAATGGGATGCAAAGGGCTGTGGGTGCCTGTCTTTTTGCCCACGTGGCTAGTGAAAATGGCAGTGAGCTGACTCTTTGCCCAGGGCCAGGTGTGATGACAGAGAAGCTCTGGAGTGTTGAGTGGCACTCAGATGTGGCACTGGTGTGCTGGGCGAGAGAGGAGGAGAGCAGCAGAGACCAGAAGGCCCTTCCTTGGGGAGGCAGATGGGCAAGCTGGCAACTTCCATGCCCTTCACTTACATGTCGTCTTTCTTGCCTCCTCAGCCAATATTCACTGGTGGAAGATGATGAGGATTTGCCTCACCACGATGAGAAGACCTGGAACGTGGGAAGCAGCAACCGGAACAAGGCGGAGAACCTGTTGCGAGGGAAACGGGATGGGACGTTCCTCGTCCGAGAGAGCAGTAAACAGGGCTGCTACGCCTGCTCTGTCGTGTACGTATCCCCAAAACGCTCTTCTTTGGCCCCCAACATTTCTTGTGGGCCCATTCTTTGTCCGTCCACCCACCCACCTATCCTTCATACATTCGTCCGTCCGTCCCACCTTGGGGAGTAAGGATTTAAAACCGTCCTGGTGTGTTAAGAGTCTTATGTAAGTCACCAACCTCACTGTTGTCAAGT
>PVJH01016250.1:0-51058 GCA_004026705.1 Nesogale talazaci
TCATCTTTATTACATTGTGTCTTCAGATCCACGAGCATGGGATATTTTTCCATTTCTTGAAGTCATTCTTGGTTTCTTATAATAATGCTCTATAATTTTCCTCATATAGATCTTTTGCTCTTTTAGTCAGGTATATCCCTAGATATTTCAATTTGTGCTTGGCTATTGTGAAGGGTACCTCTTTATTTACCTCTTCTTCTGTGGTCTTATCTGATGTGTACATCAGACCAATCGACTTCTGATTGTTGATCTTGTATCCTGCCACTCTGCCATATTCCTTTATGGTCTCTGGTAATCCCTCTGTGGCACTTTTGGGGTTTTCCATATATAGAATCATATCATCTGCAAATAATGATAACCTCACCTCTTACTTCCCCGGGTGTATAACTTCTATGTGTCTTCTTTGCCTTATGATGTTAGCTAAAACCTCCAGTACGATAAAGGACATCATTGTCTGGTCTCCTTTTTCAGTGGGATTGTGTTTTATCTTTCCTCCATTGACTATCACATTGGCTGTTGGTTTTTCATATATAGCTTGTATTGTCTTGAGGAATTTTCCTTCTATTCCTATCTTTTTGAGTGTCTTAAACAGGGATTGGTATTGAATATTGTTGAATGCTTTTTCAGCATCTATGGATATAATCATGTTATTCTTATAATTTTTCCTGTCAATATGGTGAATGGTACTAATGGTCTTTCGTATGGTGAACCACCCCTGCCTTCCGGGTATGAACCGCACTTGGTCATGTTGAATTATTTGTTTTATATACTCTTGTATTCTATTGGCCAGTATTTTATTAAGGATTTTTGTATAAATATTCATTAGGGATATTGATCTGTAATTCTCAATTCTTGTGGGATCCTTGCCTGGTTTTGGTATCAGTGTTATACTAGCTTCATAGAAGAAGTTTTGGAGTTTGCCATCTTTTTCTATGCTTTGGAAGAGCTTGTGTAGGGTTAGTGTCAGTTCTTCCCTGAATGCTTGGTAGAATTCTCCTGTAAAGCCATCTGGTCCAGGTGATTTTTTTTGTTAGTAGTCCCTTGATAACCTTGTCTATTTGTTCTATTGTTATGGATCTGTTGAGATTCTTGACATCCATTGGGGACAATCTAGGAAAAGACTGCTTTTCCAAGAATTTGTCCATGTCTACCAAGTTGTTGAGTTCATTGGAGTATAGAGCTTTGTAATACTGAGTGACTATTCTTTTGATTTCATTAGGATCAGTTGTGATATCCCCTCTTTCATTCCTTATTCTTGCTATTGAAATTTTCTCTCTCCTTTCTTTGGTTAAGTCTGCCAATGGCTTATCAATTTTGTTAATTCTTTCCAAGAACCAACTTTTTAGCAACATTAATTTTTTTCTATTGTTTTCTTATTTTCCCTGTCCTGAATCTCAGACCTGATTTTTTTATTTCTTTTCTTTTGCTATTAGTGGGATTATCCTGCTGACTCTGCTCTAGTTGTTGTAAATTCGGTATCAACGTATCAGTTATGAGACACTCTTCCTTTTTTAAGTGTGCCTGCATTGCTTTGAAACTTCCCCTGAATACTGCCTTTGCTGTGTCCCATAAGTTTTGGTATGTCATGCTTTCATTCTCATTGGTTTTTAGAAATTTTTTAATTTCATCTCTGATCTGGGCCAGTACACATTCCTTTAGCAATCGAGAATTATAAATTCTCCAACTGTTTTCTCTAGTTCACCTCACCCTCCTTCTGTTGATTTCCAACCTTATGGCAGAGTGATCTGAGAGTGAGTTCTGTATGATATCTATGTGCTTAAATTTATGGAGATTCGCCTTATGTCCCAGCATGTGGTCTATTTTTGAATAAGATCCATGTGGGGATTAAAAGAATGTGAAATGTTTTTATTTGGATGAAAACTCTGTAGATATCTACCAAATCACATTGTCTAATTGTAGTGTTTAGATCTCTCACCTGCTTGTTGAGTTTCTTTCCCTGTGATCTGTCTTTCTCAGAGAGTGGTGTGTTGAAGTCACCCACTATAATTGTTGAGGCTGTAATTTCTTTTTTCATCATGTGAAGTGTCTGGTTTACATATTCTGCAGGTCTCTCATTCGGGGAATATATATTTAAAATGCTTATTGGATCATTGTCTACACTTCCCTTGAACATAATAAAGTGTCCCTCTTTGTCTCTTATTATGGTTTGCACTTTGAGGTCAATTTTATTTGGCAATAGGATTGCTACCCCTGTTTTTTTGGAATCGCTGTTTGCCTGGTATATTTTTCTCCAGCCTTTGATTCTCAATATATTTTTTCTGTAATCTTAAACTGTGTCTCCTGTAGGCAGCAGATTGATGAGGTGTGTTTTCTAAGCCAGTCTACTATCTCTGTCTCTTAAGCCCTGAATTCAATCCATTGATATTTAGGGTTATTACATCTATCTATGCACTCTGTGCTGTCATTTTATCGCTCTTGGATTGGGTGTTTTTCTATTTCCATGGATTGCGTCAATGTCTGTTTGTGGTTCATTCTTGCCTTTCTTCCATCTCTGAGCCAGAGTTATCTTAGGGGCTGTTATCCCTTTGATAGTCTCTGGGTAGATTTGTTCTGTGATTGATATTTGGTTGTTGTTCTTCTTCTCCCAGTGGGTCAGTGAGGATCTTTTGTGGGGCTGCTTTCCTTTTGGCATATTCTCTGAGATTTTCCTTGTCTGGAAAGACTCTTACTTCTCCATCAATTTTGATAGATAATTTGGCTGGATAGAGTATTCTTGGGTTTGCATGGTGTCCCTGCAATTTTCAGAATATGTTGCTCCACTCTCCTCTTCTTCATAGGTTCCATTGATAGGTCCAAGCATATTCTTATGTTTGCTTTTGTATGTGAATGCCTGTTTTTCCTTAGCTGCTCTCATAATTTTCTCTTTTTCCTCATAATTGGATAGTTTAACAACTGTATGTCTTGGTGTTTTCTTCTTGGGGTTTAGTCTAGCTGGTGTTCTTTCAACCTCCTCTATGGTTATCTGGTTTTCATTCATTAAGCTAGGGAAATTTTCCTCTAAGTATTCCCTCACTATTTTAGATGTTGGTTTTCTTGATGCCTCATCCTCCAGCAGGCTGATAATTCTAATGTTGTTTCTTTTCATATTACCAGCCAGTCTTCTAATATTTTCTTCTACTTCTCTCATAGACTTGTTAAATATTTTTTCTCCCATTTATTAATTTCTACCTGCGAGTCCTCTAGGTCGCTTGTCGTGTTCTCTGCCTCCATTCTCTGGGAGAAATCTGAGAGCTTACTCTTAGTTTTTGTTAGCTCACTCTTTAGTTCTTGGATTTCCCTTTGGTGCTTGGCCTTTATCTCCTGTATCAATTCTTCTTTCTTCTTTAATGTGTCGCTTAAGAGCTGCAGATGTGTTAGTAACATCTTGAAGATTTCTTTCTGTGGTTGATTAATCTCCGCATTTCCTATGACTGCTCTTAGGTCCAGCTGTTCTTCTTGCATCGGATTTAGTTTCACTTTTCTTGATACTGTGAAAGCAGCTAGCTGTTTTTTGTTTGATTTATTCAAATTAGGTGGCATTTTCCTTGGTGTTTTGTGGCCCTGGGTTCTCTCTTTGGGAAACTGGTCTTATATAGCTTCCCTTAGCAACTGTTTGCAGCTGGACCATTGCAGATCTGATAGACTATGTTGGCCGAGTGCAGGGGAGTGTGTTGGGGGTTGGGTGATCTGTTCCTGATTAGGGGCACTTGCCACATATAGGTGGGAAAAAATCCTCTGGCACCCTGGAGTGGGGAGGACTGGCTGGCTGTTTACCCAGGCGACAATGTAACCCGGACCTCTCTGCCGCGGGTAGTGGGGGGGGGTGCCCTGAACCGGCAGTGTCTGTGAGGAGTGCCGGCGACTGTGGGGAGTGCTGGTGTCCATGGGGAGTGCGGGCTTTCCTTTCGCTCCTGTTAGAAAGTGTGGCCCAGGTGGCAGGTCGCGGGTTTAGGGGATGAGTTGATCTTATCCTGGGCAGTGGTGGCACCCTTATGGCCAGCCTGGGCATGGACCTCCTGGGTGGGGGAGGGGCTGGCCCGCCGTTCCGCTGGGGACACAGGAGTCTCTGGGGGCGGAGAGCGAGAGGTGTGGGTCTGCGTGGAATGTCCCTTGGAGACCCTGGGCACCCTGGGGTGGGGAGGACTGGTTAGCGATTTGCATAGGGCGCTGATGTAGTGTGGACCCCTCAGCTCGCAGTCACGGAGCGGGCACCCTCAATTCCACTGTCACAAAGAAACCGCAGTGTCTGTGCCGGCATCTGTGGGCGCGTGGGCGTGCAGGTCATGCCTGCTCCTGGTTCAGAAGTGGGCTCTGACCTTTCCTGGAGTCACAAAACCCAATTCAAGAGCTCCTCCCTTTCCTGAGTCACCCCTCTCACCGATCTCCAGGAGTTCCAGGTGTGAGCCTCTTATCTGGCCACCATCTTCCCACCATCCTCCTGTTTTGTTTTGCTTTTAAGTTGCCATTGACATGGTATATTTTCACCAGTCTTTTATTTTTTGTCTATTTTTGTGTGTGAGCTTAAGATGTTTCTTGCAGGCAAGAGATTGATGTTTTATGTTTCCTGAACCAGTCTGGTAACCTTTGTCTTTTAATGGGAGGATTCAAGACATTGATGTTCAGCATTATTACCACTAGCTCTTGATTTATTGATGTCATCTCGTACCTTTTGTGTTGGGTTTTTTCCTATCTCCCTTCAATCAGTGTGCAGTGCTTAGGTACGATGCTTTATTCTTGCCTTCTTTTTCCCCAAGACAATGTTAACTTGGTTTGTTTTTTGTTTGTTTGTTTGTTTTTGGTGGATTGACTGCTGGAAGTAGTGGAGCTATATGGTGGTCTCCTCCTTATGCTTAGTGAGTGTTGGTCTTTTGACCACAATGAGTTGACAAGGATTGTGTACAGGGTTGGGTATCTTTTGGTACATTATGTCCATTTTCCCTTGCCCAGAAGACTCTTACCTCACCATCTATTGCAATAGATAATTTGGCAGGGTAAAGGACTGTAAGGTTGGCATTTTTTTCTCAGCTTTCAGAAGATGTTACTTCACTCTCTGTTCATGATATCTGCTATTAAGTCTGAGCATATTCTTATCTATCATTGTAGGGGACTGCCATTTTTTTTCTCTTATTGCACTTAATATGTTCTCTTTTCCTCGAAGTTGGATAATTTAACTATTATGTGTCTTGTTTTAGTCTAATGGATGTTCTCACTGCTTCCTGTATGAGTGTCTGCTTCTCATTCATTAAGGTGAGGAAGTTTGCTTCTAGGATTTCCATCACTAATTCAGGTGTAGACTTCTTCATAGCGTCCTATTCTGGAAGACCAATGAGTTGAATATTGCTCCTCTTCATAGCATCTGTCACGATTTCAGGTTTTCATCCACCTCTTTCTCTTGTTTGACTGTCTTTCCTGTTTGTTAAAGATTGCCTGATTGTGCCCAAGATCGCTGGTACAATTCTGTCTCCTCTAGTCTGTAAGTGAGGTTCGTTCTCTTGTATTTTGCTTCTGTTACCTCATCCATTAGTTCTTGTATTTCCTTTTGATGCACGGACTTCATCCTTTTTTTCGTGGACCTCATCTCCTCTATCATTGCATCCTTACTCTGTTTCCTTCTGTCATATCCTGTATTACGCCAAGCATTATTCTGAAAGTTTCTTTTTATTGCAGATCAATGTCTGTTTCTTCTTTGAGCATCATACGGTAAAGCATTTCTTCACTGTTGCATTTTGTTTTTCATGTTTTCTCATTGAGGGTGTTGAGGTATGTTGCTGTTGGTACGTCCTTTTAGAAGAAATTGGCAGTGTGTAACCAGGAGATGGAGAGACCCTGAGTTATTTTCCTGCGTGACCAGTAGAGTGGATTAGAGCGCTGTCCGTGCTCCACTACCATGGTGGGTCAGGCTGCTTTGGAGGTGAAGTATGTGGCAACTCAGTGGACCATGGTGGTGGGGGCTTCAGAGCGCGTGCTGAAACTGGTGACTTCAGGTTTGCCTCTGGACAGGTTACAGCAGCCCTGCAGCATGGGCATGAGTCGGATCTGGACTGCCTGAACACAATTTGTGGTCTTTTGCTTTCAGTCCCTCACTCTCCTGTTTTGTTATGTTATAATTTTATGCTGTGCTGTGGGGATCAGACTTCTGTCTGTCTTGTTATGCTACTAGACCAGGGCCAGGTTTCTGGAGGCATCCAATCTAAGTTGGCCAGAGAAACACAGCTTGGAATTGTAAGTGTTCAAAACAGTTTTTTTTTCCTTTTATAATGGGCTTGTTGCAATGTTGTATGTGCTGTGCTGTCCTCCATGGGTGGGGGACAGGATTAGCTGGTTGGCTTTGGGGTTATTGGCCCCTACTTCTCCCCCAGAAACACACCTATGTCACTCCTGCCTCTCCTCCACAGCTATGTCAACTGTAAATATCCCAGGGGAACCTCAGCTGCTGTAAATTAGTGGCAAATTATCTATCTTTACCCACACTAAAAGCCAAGGAGCTAAGGAGATTGGGAACAGGAATTGCTGATGTAATTACTTTGTTTATAGCTGGGAAGGGAGAATGCAAGAGCAGGGTGGCTATCAGAGAGGTGAACACCAGTGCAAGGTCTTGTGACTAGTTCTCAGAGGCTCTGAGAGAGCGTGGGATTACACAGCAGCCTGTGAAAATTAATGTACACTCTGAGTCTCATATCTTGGACATAGGAAGGATGGCCAACAATGGATATGGCGAAAGATTCGTAGAGTCTGCAGTCAGACATGGTGAGCACAGAGCATTTCAGTAAGTTCTTGAATCACTCTGTGGGATAAAATCACAGGGGAGTTTGAACCCTAGTACACTGAATATATTTTTAGTACCCAGCTTCTCGATATTGGCTTCCTTACCACTTAATTTATTTATCTAACAGCAGGAGTACCAGACAGATAACTGTACTTGAACAATATCTATTAATTTTCTTAATCCTTTCAAAGAACCAAAGTCTAGTCTTATTTATTTTTCCCATTGTTTTTCTGCTTTCTGCTTTATTTATGCTCTAATATTAACAATTTATTTTCTCCTGATGGTTTATGGTTTGTTTTATTATGGTTAAGGTACTGGTTTTTGGCTCTCTCTTCTAGTTCATGTGTGTACTTATTACTATAAATTATTCTTTTTTGGAGGGGGGGGCATCACTGCTTCTGCTAGTTGTGAACGCTACCCAGTGCTGCTCCTGAGAGCCACTGCTGGATTTGAACTGACAAGCCCGTGGGCCACAGTCCCGTACTCAATCCTTATACCACCAGGGCTCACCCTTATAAATAATTCTTTGAGTATTTCTTATACTGAGTCCTAAAGCTTTTAGTATGTTGTGTTTTATTTTCATTTGTTTCTAGGAATTTAACATTTCATTCTTTATTTCATCAATTACCCAGAAGTTTTAAGTTTTTTGTTCAGTTTACATGTGTTAGATATTACATGTATTTTTGCCCTTGTTCTTTTTATTGTTGATTTCTAATGTCATGGTATTGTGGGCAGAGAAAACAGATTGTAAAGTCTCATTTTTTTAATTTATTAAGACTTGCTTTGTATCCTAATATAATATTTTTGTAACCCACTGAAGAAGAAAGTCTGCAACACTGTTGTTGGGTGACATATTCTCAATATATATATGAATATGAATATGGCTAAGAGATAAAGTTGGCTAATATAGTGTTGTTTAGCAATTTTGTATCTTTAACAAGATTCTTTCTCAGTGGTGCGTCCTTCCTCCTCAGTGATGTATTGAATGAAGCATTCTATTATTGTTTTTTGTCTGTTTCCTCTTTTTAGCTCTGTAAATGGTTGAGAAATAAATATTGACGATCTTTCATAGGGTTTGGGTATGTTTTACTTTGGTCATGTCTTCTGTTCTATTGTTTTGTAATGCCTTTCTTCGTGCTGATGATAGATTTTGCCTTGAAATCAATTCTATTGGAGATTGATGTAGCCACTCCTGGTTTTTTGGGTTTTGTTTTGGGTTGACATGAACATGATTTTTGTTCTCATTTTTTGTGTTTTATTTGTGTTTATGTCTACAGTGTGTTTCTTCTGAATAGTATATGAGGAGTCTTGTTTTCTTATATAGTCTGCTGCTTTGTCTCTTGACTGGAATGTCTAACCATTAACATTCAGTGTCATTATTAATATGTTTCAGTGTCCTACTGTCATTTTGCTGTGTATTTTGTTGTTTTATATATTCATTGTTCTTACTATATTTCTGTTGTTTTGAATACTGTTTGGGTATTTTAATTTTAGGGGTGGAGGATTTGTCTTGACTATTGCTTTCAGATTTGTCAGCTGCTGTTTATTATCTATCCAAAGTGCTCCCATAGCATTTTCTTGTAATTCTAGTCTTATTTTCCATTTATATCCTTAATTCTCCCGTGCCTGGAAATATTCTCATTACCCACACATATTTGAAGACCAATGTCTGTTTTTCTTGTGTTTCTTATTTTCTCAGTGACAGTGGTGAGGTATGTTGCTATTGGTTTGTCATTTTGGAAGAACATGGAAGCATGTTACTACGAGACTGAGGGGCCCTGAGCAATTTCTCTGTATGACTGTTAAAAATAGATTGGGAGACCACGTGTGTCCTACCTCTGGTGGTGGTCCAGGCTACTTTGTAGGATCTAGGTTGTTAGGTTCATTTTTTCTTTCAATATTTTGACACTGGCTTTTTTCCTATATGGTTTCTGCTGAGAAACCCAAGCTTATTCTTACTGTTTATCCTTTGTAGGCGACGGTTCTTTTATTTTCCTATCTGATCTCAGAATTGTCTCCTTGTCCTTGATATGGGAGATTTTGACCACAATATGCCTTGATTTTTTCCTTTTAGGATCTTTCCTGTTTTAGGTTCTCTCAGTTTCTTGAATAGCTTCTCTTTGATACTGTTAGGAAAATTTCTTTCATGATTTCTAGCACTATTGTCACTGAGGTTGGTTTATTTCTTCCTGCTGCAGCATCCTGATGAGGGATAGCGAGGTTGTTCTTGATAGTGGTGTATACAACTCGGAGGCTTTCTTGGGAGTCTTTTGCTGTTTTTGTTGATTGCTCCTCTCATTGTTTGTAGCTGAGGGATTTGTCTTCAAGCTTAATAACTCAGTCTTCTCATTGTATTACATTCTATTTGGTTCTATTATCCTGCTTTTTAAGTATTGTCTAATTTTGTCATCTTAACATTAATCTTCTAATTTTTATTTAGAAATTTCCATTGTTTGGGGTCATCACTGCCCTCTGATGGCAGTGGGAGGCCCAGCCTTGCACCTGGAGAGCTGCTGCTGGATTTGAACTGCCAAGCCAGTGGGCCTCAGTCCCGCACTCAACCAGTACACTATCGGGATTCAGCTCCTGGAATTGTCCATTGTAAGGTTTATAATTTTTCTTTTGTAGTTCCCTGAAACTCTTCCTTCAACCATTCAAAGTATTTGAGCATTATTATTATTCTAATTCACTTTCTGGTAGTTCCAGAACAGTTTGTTCTTCAGAGAACTCCTGTGACTTTGGGCACTTTTCATCTGTTTTCTTGGTTCTTTTTAATATGCATTGATATATTTTCTGCTGCTTCAGCAGCAGTCTGATGTAATTGCTAACTGTGGGAGGGAGCCTGGGTTGTGCATCGGTAGTTGATTCTGTCTAGTGATGCAGAAGAAGATTACTAGGAAGAACTGAAAAACAAAAAGAGGAATACAGGAGAAGAAAGGAAAAGTGAAGAAAAAAAGGTAATAAAATGTTGATAAAATAACTTTTAAATACGTTTTAAAAGATGTGTTATGCTGGGTTGACAACAGAAAAAAAATCCAGTGACACTCATATGTGTGTAAGAAAGAGCTTAATATCAAGAAGTTATTATATGTTAAGAAAATTATATATTGAGGAAAAGTAATTATATATTGAGTAAATATATTGAGAAAAATGGACTTGATGCAACCCAGTCAAACTCAAGTCCATAAGTCCAATACCAGTGTATAAGTCCCTCTTCGGACTCATGAAGTCACATGCAATGATGCAGAATGCAGGAATATCATAGGCCAATGGGTGCAAATCCATGTGGATCCGATGGTGGTGGTTATATCTCCAGGGCTCTGGCAGTAACCAGGGTCCACTATCAGGAAAAATAAGGCAGAGAGGATGGTAGTATACCCAGGATCATCCCCACTAGAAGGTCATACCCACAAAGAGTAACCATTTGGCCAATACCTGATTGATAGGCTAAACACCACCTCTACTCTTTTATATATCTTTAAGTTGACAGGAAAGGATATAACTAGCACACAGGGTTATAAATACTAGAAATAATCACTATATATTAAAATTTATAAATATGTTGTGGGCTTATGATCTTCTATCAGCCCAGGACCCTTGCAACTATTGTGGTCTGAATAAGAATGGGGAGCCAGGGTGTGCAGGGAATTCATGCTGTTGGAACATGGCATCAGGGATATGTGCAGGTGTTATAAAAAGTGGCAGCCTACAGAAGGAAGAGAGGGCACAGCAAAGGCAGTGGCCATGAGACAGCTTGTGAAGGTGGTCAGAGAGGATACATTCGGGGAATTGAGGTTTTCACTAATGCCTCAGTATAGCTTGAACTTCTTCATCAAATATCATCTGTTCTTGATCATATGCTATCTCTTGAAATGATCAAATATCAACAAAATCTTTTAGATGTTGTGATTTGTGTGCTCCTATTTTTTAAGTGATTCCAGCATAATTCAATATGTACATAAATCAATAATAAGCTCCATATGAGCATTTGCACTGTTGTAGGTGACACAGTAAAGTGATTAAGAACAAACCCTCTGAAGCCACAGTGTTTGTGTTAAAATTCTGGTTCTCTCACTTGCTACTTGGACAAATTATTACTCAGTCTCCGAGTCCTATTGGAGTCTTAGAATGCCACCTTCAGACAGAGTATAATAATAGTAGTTAATTCCTAAAGCTGCTCTTTCCACAAATGTAGGTTCATGCCCTAGAGCAGCCCAGCAAATTCACTAAGTCCCAAATTAGGTAGGTTAAAGAAAAGAAGTTTATTGTTTTGAACGTGACACGAAAAGGAAGGGAAATGGGAAGATGGGCTGTTTTGATGGTGTCCTGTTTGAAATAAGAATGCAGAGAGAATGTACACCTATTGCTTTGGAATTTACACTTTTTCAAGAGTCACATACTCTGATAGTTGCATAATCTGTTGTCAATTTGAATATTAAGAGTGAAGGGATATAGTTTAGCCTGTCAATTGGGTGGCTGCTTGATGGCCTCTTTTGGAGCCAGTAAGGCAATAAATACTTTACTGGAGGCATGAGACAGGCTCCCTCCCTGCAAGACATTAGCAATGATGAGTGCTATGGAGTTAGACTAAGGTAGCCAGAGCCCAGGGAGCTGGGGGAGCCACGTGCAGACTCCTGCCAGTGCAGAGATGCTTGCACCACCACCACCACGGGATCCATGAGACTTGCCATGCACTAAAGTGTGATCTTCGTGCATTGGGCATCATTGCATGTGTTTTGTGAGTCTGAAGAGGACTTTGTAGATTGGTATCAACATATGGGCTAATATTGGACTTATGGACTTGATCTGGTCTGGACATGGAGGTTTTCTCAATATTCAATTGCTTTTGTACATATATGAATGTCTCTACGGATTTGTTTCTCTAGTCTACCCAGACTAACACACACACAGATGTTTTATTTTAACTCAGATTTCAGAGTAACTATGGGGGGAAAAGTCGTTGACCATAAGCAAGTACACAATAAGGGTCTTCAAGTCTTAAGCCTGTCTCAAAATGTCTCTGTTGACTAAGCAAATATCAGGAACTAATTTAAAATTTAGCATCAGGATTGGTGAGAGCTTTATGAACAGCCTGTGATATGCAGATGACACAACCTTGCTTGCACTGAAATCAAGGAGGACTTATTTGAAGCACTTACCAATGAAGATAAAGGATTGCAGCCTTCAGTATGGATTGCAGCTCAATATAAAGAATACCAAAATCCTCACACCTGGACCATCATGATAAATGGATAAAAGCTTTAAGTTGCCAAAGATTTCATTTTGTTTGGATCTACAGTTAACTGATGAAAGCAGCAGTCAAGAGATAAAAAATGAGACGCTTTAGGTAAATCTGCTATACAAGATCTCTTCAAAGCATTGAAAAGCGAGGATGTTACTTGAGGACCATAGTGTGCCTGACCAACACTGTGGTATTCTCCCTTGAATCATGTGCTTGTGAAAGTTGGACACTGAATAAGGAAGCCTAAAGGAGAACCAATATATTTGAATTGTGGTGCTGCAGAAGAATACTGAAAGTATAATGAACTACAGAAGGCTCAAAGTGATCAATCTTGGAAGAAGTATGGCCAGAGTGCCCCTTAAGGTAAAGATAATGAGACTCAGTCTTACATAATTTGGACATACTATCGGGAAGGACTGGTCCCTGGAGAAGAACTTCATGCCTGGTAACCTGGAGGGGCAATGAAAAAAGGAAGACCCTCAGGAAGATGGATTGACCTAGTGAATGCCACAGTGAGTTCTGTCTTGGGCACAACCGTGAGGCTAGCACAGGACCAAGCAGCATTTAGTTCTGATGTGCAGAGGGTCACTGTGTTAGTCTAGGGTCAACTAGAGAAACAAATTCACAGACATGCATTTGGATATGGGGGAAAGGTTTATATACAAGAGAAACGGAACATTGAGAAAGCATCCCAATCCAGTCCAGTCCAAAGTCATACGTCCAATATTAGCCCATATATCCAATACCAGTCTATAAAGTTTCCTTCAGACTCATGAAGTCACAGGCCAGTGGGTGCAGAGGCCCGGCTCTGGCAGGATCCCCTCATGGCTCCTCATTTCCAGGGCTCATGATCCATCAGCAGTATCCATTGGTGATAGAAACATCTCAGCACTGGTAGGTGTCTCTCTGTGACTTTTCTGGCTTCAGAGGTCTGGTTCCATCAGGGTAAGACCATGTGGCTTCTCCTCTGGCTCTTCTTCTCAGACAGTGCCATCTTGTCTTGTCAGTCGAGCATCTCCCAACAACTGGGAAGATGGTCTCTCATCTCCATGTGGGAAATATCACAAGATTTCCCAGAATTCTCAGAGAAAGTTATGTCCAGAGATATCTCATTGGCTATCTCCAGATTGACAGGCTAGACTCCACCCCTAGACTTCCAGTCATGAAATTGACATCAAGTGCATGTCACTGTGAGTTGAAACTGACTTGATGGCACCCAACAATAGCCACATTATTTTGACCCCTAACAGTCATGCAATAAGAGAAAACTGTCACAGCTATCTGACCCCTTTCAGAGGACATCATCACCCAGCCTGTTGGCCTCTGAGCAACGAAGAGAGTTATGAAAATTTCACAGAGACAGCATTAAGTAATATAGGCTAACTGTGTTAAGTAAAGTAACTTTTACGTGGGAATATAATGCATTTATAAAGAGAATGCTTATCTGTACAGAAAAATTAGGTTCATGACATAGAGCCCCAGTAATAAATTTTCATTTTAAGAATCTTGAATTCCACTGAAGGGTTTAAATTTTCTATAATTGACATATGTGACAATCTATTCAGACACATACATTTAAAACTGGAAAATATATACATGACAAATTTCATAACTATTGTGATGGTTGGATTTTGTGTCAACTTGACTGATCCAGGGCTCTCAGTAATTACTCTGTAGAGCTGTATAGTTCGCATCAATATTTCCCACTATGTTCTGTAACACCATGCAAGGAACTCCATGATGGGATCTAACATAATCAACTCTGTGAGCCGCTGATAGCTGTGGGAAAATGTAGGCCTGCCTCACCAACCGCCCCACCCACTTGATTATATCCCTGACTTGATAGAATTGGAAGAATGATTCCCCAGGAGAGTAGTCTGATTCTTTTAAAGCTGACTTTTCCACTACTGCTGCATCTGGATTTTGGATTCATCCAACTTTACATCAGACCCCCAAGCAACAAGAGTCAGAAGAAGCTTCCAGTTTACTGGATCAGATGGGACTTACCCATGTCTACAACTGTGTAAGCCATTTTTATATAAATATGTATATATATGCACATATGCATATATATTGCTTACCCATTTCAACAACTGTGTAAGATAAAAGACAGATGATAGATAGATGATAGATAGATAGATAGATAGATAGATGATAGATAGATAATCTGGGTTCTTTAGAGAACCCAGCCTAAACTAATGTAACTAACCATACTATTTTTTTAATTATTTTATATGGGACATGTTTATCTCTTATGACAACCCATACATACTTCTACTTCGTCAAGCACATTTGTACATTTGTTGCCATCATCATTTTCAAAGTATTTTCTTTCTACTTGAGCCCTTGGTATCAGCTTTTCTTTTTCCTCCTGCCTCTCCCACCCTGCCTCTCTCATGAACCCTTGAAAATTTATAAAATATTATTTTTTCATGTCTTACACTGACTGATATATCCCTTAACACACTTCTTTTGAGGTCCATCCCCCTGGGAGGGGGTCATATATAGATACTTGTCATTGGTTCCCACTTTCTACTGCACCTTCCCCTTCCCCTCCCAGTATCGCTAGCTACTCGCATTATTGGTCATAAAGGGTTTATCTTTCCTGGATTCCCTGTGTTTCGAGCTCTTATATGTAGCTGTGTACATGCCCTGGTCTAGCTAGACTGGTAAAGTAGAACTGAAGTCATAATAGTGAGAGCAGGGGGGAACATTAAAGAACTAAAGGAAAATTGTATGTTTCATTGGTGCTATACTATGTCCTAACTGGCTCAAGTGTTCCTTGTTACCATTCTGTAAGGGGATGTCCAATTGTCTACAGGTGGTCTTTGGGTCTCCACTCTGCACTCCTCCTCATTCACTATTGATATGATTTTTTGTTCTGAGTCTTTGGTGCCTGATACCTGATCTCATAAACACCTCATGATCATACAGGTTGGTGTGCTTCTTCCATGTGGACTTTGTTGCTTCTCAGCTACATGGCTCCTTGTTTATCATCAAGCTGTCAAGAACCCTGTATCTTTTGATAGCTGGACACCATAGCTTTTATCACCACAGTTGCTTATGCACCTATTTGCTATTGAGTCAGGAAGCTGAGCATCATAGAAAGTCAGGTTATTAGAACAAAATGTTCTTGTGCTGAGGGAGTACTTGATTAGAGGGTCAATGTCCATCTGCTATACTTACATAAATATATGTACAAAGACTTATTTTCCTATCATTATATATAAATATAATTACCTATGTACATGCCTCTATTTAGCCTTTGCCTATTAGTTCTTTCCTCTATTTCCTTTTATGTTCCTCTTGTCCCACTGTCGTGTTCATCCTTCATTTGGGTTTCAGTAATTCTTTTCAGTTACATTGTCCTTGATTAAGCCTTATCAGGCATCTTACACCCACCCACCTCCACATCCTCTGCTGTCAATTTTAGATCACTTGTTTTTCCTTTATCCTTGGGTTTATTAATATTCACTTCCTTTCCCATACCTCCCTTTCTCCCATACCCCTACAGAACATTGTTTCCTCCTCAGGATTTATCCTGCCTATCTTATCTAGATAGACATCCAGAGACAATAATGAACACAGAAACTAGACAGAGCAAAACAAAAGAAAAGTTTAGAAATAGTTTCAGGTCTGTTTGCTGACCTTTAGGGATGTTTTCCAGTTGAATCTGATGGGTGTCATGCCCTGGTCCCAAAATCTAATTTTGATATTCCTAGGGAACTTCCTTGTTTTGCTCCCCTTGCTGCTCTGTTGCATGCCCTTAGTGTTTTTCCCTGGTGTGATGGGGTCAGATTGGGCACAATTCCCACACTGTGACTCCAGTGTTGTCCCTCAAAACACTTTGGGTCAGTGAGGGAGGTCATGCCCCATGGTGGAGCCAACCCTATGGTTCTCTCTCTGTGTTGGCTTCTTTGAGCACGGATATTATCCTCAGGGCTGGCTGGACCAGGATATGTTCCACACTCTCTCCATCATCAGACATGTCCCTCTCCCTGAGCTGTAGCTTCCGTTCTGTCCTCTAATGTGAATTCTTCTGGGGGGGAGGGGAGTGGTGCTCATGTAGTTGGGATTGCGCCAGCCTCTCAGATCTCTGTTGGTTCACTAACAATACTATTTTTGTAAGCAGCAAGAGCCACGTTATTTATCATGTAATTCTTTCCCTAATAGTGAAGCAAATAGGCTATGTTTTTCAAAAATGTTAATTAGACACTGATCATAAATATCTCCTGCTTTGTGTGGTCAACACATAAAGAATGTAATTGAAGTTATTGAAGAGAAATGTAGAAAAAGCTGAACATCTTATTTTCTTACATTTTCCCCACAATTATATGAAAGTCATTTTTCAGATCTTGCTAGAAACAAAGCAGTTGCTGCTGCATAGACATCACAAGGCAAAATAAGGGAAAAACATAATTTCACTGCATATGATCACCTACATATAGATTTAAGCTACAGTTACTCAAAATATCCCACTTACAAATCATTTGCACAGACCTCAGTCATAAAAACCCTGGGAAATAGTTAACCTCACTGTTGTTTTACAGAAATAGAAACGAAGCACAACTAAGGCAAATGGCACAGCCAATTGTGGCCCTGTCATCTGGTTACTCTGACTCTGAGTAAAACGTGCTGTGTACTACGTTGCAAATCTCTGAGAGTGGAAGTTGCTGACATGAGTCATGACCATATAAGGCATATTAATCAGATACTTCATTCTCTGAGTCTGTTCACAGAGGCAGTGAGGTTGATATCAATGTGTCCTCTCTTGTGACTTGCTCCTCATTCACTGCTCTCCAGCCACACTGGCCCCCTTGCTCTTCCTCAGGCAGACAAAGCACGAGCTATTTGTCCTTCTAAAATGTGCTGCCTGTTTCCCTTTCTCATAGGCATTTCATTTAAATAGCATCGTTTGCTCCTCTAGTTCTCCCTGTAGTTCTCCTCTCCTCTTATTTTTCTCCATATCCATCAGTACTGTATGTAGTAGTATATAGTTTAGTGGTATAGCATGTGATTTGCTGTTTTAGTTGTGTTATTGATTGTATTAATTATGTCTATCTCCATCAAAATATAGATGCTTGTCATTTCACTCTGGTGCACTGCTAGTCCTCATGCATAGCATACAATAGCTACTCAATAAGTACTTGGAAAAAGAGAGAAAGCAAGAGAGTTTGAATTTTGGCTCCACCACCTACTTCCTAGCTGAATGACATTATATAAATCACTTTACTCCTGCATCACAATATTTTCCTTTCTCTTCAATAACATATTTAGGTTCCATCTCCTCTAAAGTTACTTCCAGCACGAATGTCCCATCATTTCATGCATCATGGTAGCAATTATGCTTTTCCACTGAGTGCTGATACAGACACAAACATCTGGAGCAACAGGATAGAGTGAAACATATTAGTGAGTTTTGTTTCTGATTCTCCCTTCACATTTATGAGTTTGCTGAGCACAATTGACCTGACCCGTTGGCACATAGTAGACTATCGTAGATGGTATTTTTTGAGGCATTTCAGGAAAGGCACTACCTTAATCAAAAAAATATCTTTCCCAAGAAGTTTCCTTTGGTACTGGATATTTTAAAGTGGACAGTATTTTTGTAGTTACTGTCCTTTGTCAAATTACAAATGCCCCTCTAGCCTTTTTCAGTCACTTGTGCAACAACATTAAGGAGAGTGAAGAACAGGATTTTGTGGTAAAGCTGACTTGAATGAGAAGCCTGACTTTGTCACTTATAGGCTATCAGAATTTGAGAAAATTTCATAATCTCTCTGAATCTTGGATTTATAAACTGTAAAATAGAAGTAATAATAGTGCTTGCTCTACAATATTTTGTGATGATTAAATACAATGATGCTTTCAAAGTATACAGCAAGTAATCAACAAATTATAGCTATTTTCTTTGTTTTTGTTGATAACCTATGAATTATTTTTAATTAGTTTGTTAATTTTTAACAATTTTGCAGACAAAAGGAATTATTTTATCTAATTCTAGAAAGTAGTTAGCTTCTGGTATGCATTCAAGGCTTGTGACTACTCAAATTTCCAAGAACAAGAGGAAATGTAAAGTCAAAACATTGGAGAAAAGTCTAGGTGGGAAACCCAAAAAGATGTGAGTGTGTAGGAGTAGGTTAAGCATGCTGGAGTCACATAAGTTCCATAAAGAAGGTCTTGATTTGCCAAAGGCAAACATTGCCTGCAAAAACTTCATTTTTCCAATGATGCTAAACCTTTCAAAATAAACTTAGTTATTTGTTTAACCAAAGCCACAGGCCATTGTTGTTAAACACACATCGTTTACTCACTCCTCTCAAATCTATGCAGTATTAGCAAACACAAGAAAGTCTAATGCTCCTTGCCATAGAAATGATAGCTTTTCTGTGCCTCAGAATTCTTGGCTCATCCGGGAGACTTATTAGCCAAGGTCAAAATTGTTTGAGAAAGGAATGACAAGTAATAAATTGTCATTAATCAAAACGAAACAGAAACATCGCTTCTGTGTGACATTTTCTGTCTAAATAGATATATTTTGTACTTGTGTATAAAATTTTCATTTTGTTAATTACATCATGCTTAAGAACTGGTGGGAGACCAAAACACAGTTACATCAATCCTGAATCACTGCTAATGCAGAGTGGAACAGCACTCCAAGTAACTTAAGTGGAGAGACATCCAGAAAAATAGGTTTATATCAAATATCAATGAAATCAATGGTGTAGAAAAGTGTGAAATAAAAAATGTAATTGATATCACTGAATTATGTGCATAGCACTTATTGAGAGAGTTTGTCTTTGTGTGTGCTTTTACTACTCCATCCAAATATTTATAAAATTAATAATTAAAAAGAAATCAATATAAATGGAAATAAAGGATCATTGTAAATTCCTTCTTCTTAAATAAGCTTTCTTTTTATGCTATATGCCATGGAGATATTTCTTTGGATATTTTTCATAATCTTTAGCATCAATTATTTGTAATGTACAGTACTCTATTTTAGACAACCATATCTGCAATTTGATAAGAAAAATTTAAAGTATGACAATTAAGCAGTGCAACGAGAAAATGAAAGAAATGGCATTGATGGAAGCAAATTATTACTTGATATTTATGAATTTGATAAACTATGTATTTATGTTATGGTCTCACATAATGCAAAAACTGATGAATGTAATTCTGATTCAATGCTTTTCTTTTGAAGAGTTTTTGCAGTTTGGAGAACTTTTTTCCTGATGTGGAAATAATCATTTGCTCCAAAGAACTAAATAATGCACGAAACACCATTCAATTGACAGCAGCTTTCTGAGGGCCCACGATGTGAACAACCAATTTGGGGCATTCATCTCAGATTCCAACGTCCGGTGGAAATAACACATTTCACATGGCACACTTCACTGCAGTTGTCAATGTCTCCTGCTGGGCTCAAGAGTCTCTAATATGCTTGAGATTGGAGCACAAAACTCCTCACTTCCATCATGCTCATGCTACCTGGCATATCATAACCCCTCCACTACAATTTATCAAATAGTTCATGATTACGTGAATAAATTAGGGACTACTGAAAACATGAAGCTATGGATTATTAAACTGATCTTATAAATTACGTGGCTAGATTAGATATGCAACATTAGATAGCAATCCAAAAGTTGAAGTGGCAGCAGAGAGAAAATTTTGACAGGGAAAAGTCCTGAGCTGATAGTATAGTGAATTGAGGAGAGGATGTACAAAGTTCTGGGTAAGCATTTACCCAGATCAGAGATCAGGTAAGACAAAGTTCACAATTTGACTCTATTTGTTGACCATGTAAACTTAGATAAGTCCCTGCCACAGGATGATGAGGCCATTATACAAAATTTGAAATTAAAATGACAAATGTAAATTTATTACATACAGCAGTAAGGAACAGTGATACTTCTCAGATCCATAGCCTGCTCATCATACGCTGAAGTTTATACTTCAAAGAGGTCCTTGATGAGTTTTAATATTTGGGGGGCTCTTTCCTTCACTCTGAAATAAATATTTGCCCCAATGAATTAAATAGTGTACCAATATTAGTCATTCAGAGGTTATTATTTAAGTGCCCACACTTACAAAGATAGATTAAGCACTCTTTTTTCTCAAATCCCATTGCACTTCAGAAACTTTGTAGAACATGAGTAAGTTAATATTATCTATAAAATAGTCTCTTATTGAGACTATTATTGATTGCTTGGTAATCAGAGATGGAGAGACTCCAGATGGATGGATTTTTAAAAGCTAGGGCTTAGTCCTGATTCATTAGCTTCCAACAGAATATTCAATGCCTCACTTGTTGATCTGTTAACTTTATTCAAAGCCTATGCTTCTGGATACCAGTGCCAAACCAACAGAATAACAGTCTTTTCTTCCTTGTGAAAAATCTTAAAATTCTTTCATTGATACTCAATTTATCTTTAAGCCTCACAGGGAAATTAATCAGAATTTTGCCATGAAAATCTCTAGTGGTACAAATAGCAGTAGTCATGTGCTTAACTATTTCTTGAAAGTTGGTGGTTTGCCTCCACCGGGAGGCACCTTGAAAGACAGGTCTGATTATTTGCATCTAAAAGATTACAGTCTTGAAAACACGAGGGAACAATTCTATGTTGCATCTCTGAAGTCATCATGAGTTGAACTTCATTCTGTGGCAAGTAATAATAACAATGCACATACAAACTTATTTGGTACTTGATATGTAGTAATATCTAATAAAATGTATATAATATACTACACATAATACAAAGTATGCTACATATACTACCTGTAGGGAATCGGCTTCCCACTTTGCAGAAAGTAGTCACTGAAAACCTTACACCAACCACAGAAGCACTCAGGTTCAATGAATGAAGGCAAAACATTGTCAGAAACAGTGCTGGGGTCTGGGTGCCTCGATATTGTATACATTATGGATTGCCTACTTCAGAATTATCTCTTTGTAGTAGAAATTCATTTTCCTAAGAATCTTCCATAAGTCAAATCTTCGAGGGGAGGCCTGAGCACTGGCATGACTCCCTTCAAAGATTTACTGAACTCTCATACCAGAATTGCAGAATTCCAGTGGTAAAAGGTCATATTAAAGTCATGTTTTTCAACATCACCTGCTATTATAGAAGCTGCAGCTCTTTAATTAAAACAATTGAGAAGTTAGGACTATATTAAGGATTGGTGATTTCTCTCAGTAAATTACATAACTGAAACTTTTTCCCTTAACCCTAAGTCCTTTTAAATGTACTGCTAAGTACTACTCCATCACTTATCTGACATTTTCTTTTTTCTAACTGTGGTGGCTTATGTGTTGCTATGATACAAGAAGCTATATCATTACTATTTCAAATGCCATCAAGGTCATTCAAATTTAACAACTTTTGGAGAAGCTGCAGACTAAGATCAGACTTAGTCTGAAGAAGGAATCAGGTGCCTAGTTTGAGGAAGTAGCTGTTGAAAACCTTATGCACAGCATTGTCAGATACCGAAGGCCTAATGAATGGAAGCAAAATTGTCAGGTAGTGATAGAGTATGGGCCTTTTGGGTCAGATGGGACTCAAAACATGGCAGATGAGGTGGTGCTTTCTCAAAGTGAGTTGACTAGAGTTATGTAGATAAAGAAAAGCCGGTGCGAATGGAGACTTAACGGATCTTCGTTTGATCATGGGACACAAGTCAAGATGACAAGAAACAGATGAAAGCATTTAGTGATCATCAGAATTTGGAATGTATTAAGTATGAATCTAGGAAAAATAGAAATGGCAAAAAATGAATTGGAAAGCATAAAAATCAATATCCTTAAGCAGTGTTTAGCTGCCTGGAATTGGCCATTTTGACTCAGAAAGTAATGAATTACTATGCCTGAAATAACAAAATCAGAGGAAGGGCATTGTATTCATTGGCTAAAAGAATGTTTCAAATCCATCTTGAAGTGCAATGCTGTCAGTGATTGGATCATATCTGTCTTCAAGGGAACCTAATCGAGCAACTGTTATTCAAAATTTGGTATCAATCACAATAGCTAGTAATGAAGAAATGGAAGAATTCTAACAAATGTCTAAAGTCAGATATTGATAAAACATGCAACCACGATGCAATGATAATGATTAAAGATTGGAATGCAGAAGTAGGAGACAAAAATAAGGAGCAGAAGTTGGATAATAAAGCATTAGTGATAGAAATAATGAAGCTAGAGATAGCATGACAGAATTTTACAAAGCCAACAACTTATTCATCTCAAAACCTTTTTCAACACAAACAGTGACAATATAAATAGATATCTTCAGATAGAATACAGAGAAATAGAGTGTGTCAATGTGGGAAAAGAAGATAAAGAAGCTAATTATCAGCAGCCAAAACCAGACCCAGGATTGACCATAAAACAGATGATCAATTTTTCATAGATATGTTCAGATTGAAGTTGAAGAAAATTATAAGAAGTGTAAAAGTGCCACATTCAAATTTTTATTGATCCCACCTAAATTTCTAGAGCATCTCAAGAACAGGCTTGCTGCATTAAACACTATGGAGAGACGGTCTGATGAGCTGTGGGAGTACGTAAGGTACATCATACGTGAAGAAAGAAATGTGGCATTAAAAATACAGGAGAGAAAGGGAATTGCATGACTTCAATCCTGTACTCCACATCCTCTTTGATTTTCAGATTCATATACTGTTGATGTTTCCATCATCATTCTCAATGCACATTATTTTTGGAATATTAATGTATAGCATTAGAAAAGTGCTGAATTTAAAACAAAACAAAAAAAGAAAAGTGCTGAAGAATATTATTTGAATGTTCTGTTATTATTCAGTATCAGTAAATTATTATATTTTAAAATCAAACATTGTGCCTTTTATAAATTGCTATTGCTGATTAAACACATACTACTAAGCCAAATAAACTCTAGAATGACTTTAGTTGTCTAGGTCAGATTCATTTCCATAACAATTAAATTTATGAGTGCCTAGTTAACTTTTTTTCATGAGAGAGATTGGAATTTCAGATCCCAAAGTTTCAACAATGATCATCAAAACAAAGACATTGCTTTGAAACTGGAACATAAACTTAAAAGTTGGAAATCTGAGATCCAGACTACAGTGCATAAATTTAGCACTCTCTTCTCAAAAGATTATAAGGAAACAAAGTTAAATTATTTATATTTGGAAATTCTGAACTTTTAGAAGCAATGCCAAGTAGTTCTGAGCAGTTTGTTGCTATTTAAAATAATCGTGCACAAATGAGGCTTTTCTTCTTTCATTGTGTGATGGTGTTCATAATAATAACAACTTTAAATAATTATCCTTTGTTTTAATTTATTTATTGTTTTTATTATAATTGCAACTTTTTCTGCACAACAGAAATCATAAATTTTTAAATCATTTTATTGGGAACTCATACAACTCTTATCAAAATGCATAGATTGAGTCAGGCACATTTGTACATTTGTTGCCGTCATCATTCTTAAAACATTTGTTTTCTACTTGAGCCCTTGGTATCAGCTCCCCATTTTTCCCTCCATCTCCTTCCTCTCTCACTAACCCTTGATATTTGATAAATTATTATTTTTTTTCATGTCTTCACTGTCCAATATCTACCTTCACCCACTTTTCTGCTGTCCATCCCCCAGGGAGGGGGTTATATGCTGATCATTGCAATCCGCTCCCCCATTCTTCCCCCACTTTCCCTTTTACCTCCTGGTATCTCCAATCTCATTATCGGTCCTGAAGGATTTACCTGTCCTGTATTCACAGCTCTGATATGTACCAGTGTACATTCTCTACTATAGTCAGATTTGTAAGGTAAAATTCGGATCATGATAGTGGGGGGGAAGAGCATTAGCAAACTAGAGGAAAGTTGTATGTTTCATCAAAGAAATCATATTTAAGACATCTAGAAAGCTTTATTTTTGAATCTCAAAATACTGCTATTCAAACAAGGCTTGTGCTCTTTAGATAAATCCCTTACTATCAGAATTCACTGGATAATAAATCAAACTTTGACTTGGGTTTTACAAAATTGAGTTTAAGAATGCTTAAGCATGGTCTTTGAAACTGAGAAACTACATTGGCAATAGTAATGATATATAAACCAGTATACTTCCAGTTAGAGTGAACTAAAGTTTTTACTAAACCTTCTTAAAATAATAAGGGTTTGTGGAACTCCTGGGAGAAGTTCACATGTATAAAAGTCACATACATTCAGTAGCTCATATCAAGGCATTTCCACATATGCATTTTTGTCCTTCAGCTTGTGTCCTCTTGGTGACAACTATTTCATCTTCACATGCCACCTCCATTGCCAGAAAATAGGAATATCCCTGAGTTACATTCTCTTCCTTCTCTCAAAAGTCTCCATCAGGTCTTCCCTCAAATCTCATGGACAAGAGTAATAAGTCCCCTGTCTATTCGTAAACCTGACACAGGCAAGCAGACTGATTATTGTTGTTGTTGGGTGCCCAAAAGTTTGTTTTGACTCGCAGCAACCCTACATACATCAGAATAAAATAGAACCTGATCCTGGGCCATCCCCACAATAGCAGTTATGCGTGAGCCTACTATTGCAGCGAATACATCAACCTATCTCATCAAGGGTCTTCTCTTTTATGCTGACGCTCGGCCAGTCAGGATATCCTTTTCTGGTATCTGATCTCACCTGATAACATGCCCAACATATATGAAAATAAGTTTTCCCATCCTTGTTTCTAAGGGGAAACCTAAGCTTACTTCCTCCTAAACATATTTGTTTGTTCCTCTGATGGTCTATGATACTTTAAATATTCTTCACCAACACAATAATTCAGCTGTTTTCTCTGTTTTCTCCAGCCTTCTTTATTCATTGACCAACTAAACAAACTGGAATCGTGATACCTGCCTTAAGAGTCATAAGACTTAAGGCAATCAAGATTCATTCTCAGAGATGAAGAAGAGTCTCTTTCTCACCCACAATAAATGAAATTTAGTACATGGATGACATGATGGCAGAATTACTATTGAATGAGTGATTGATAGTGTCTGCCATTATTAGTTTTTTGCAAAGCTTTAAAAATTCAAAATTCTTTATATATTCATTTCAGTCTCAAAACAGCCAAGAATGATCAGGAGGTTGGTTATTCCTGTTATACAAATGAGAAAAATGAGATCCAAAGAAGTTATACTGTTTTCCCAAGGCTACATACCTAATAGCCAGATGTTGAATCTATGCTGTATTATATTTTAATCATAACTCCCAAGTAAAATGGGATTCATTACTTTCATTTTTAAAAACATAAAGGCAATTATATGCTACTTTTTAGATGGAAGTAAAATAGGACTTTCCCTCATATTTTATTTCATATATGACATGAGTTGGGTTTTTTTTGGCCTTTCCTATTCTGAGCTTGTGTGACTGCTTCACTGAAAGTAAAAAGAGTCTTCATGCATTCATAGGGTGAAAAATAATTTAAATCTATTTCAAAATCAAAAGGAACTGACTTTGGTATAATTTCCCAGCATGCTACTTTAGATTGAGGAAGATGGCACTGATTCTTACTAATAAAGAATAATAGAGAATGTTATTGTCTTCAATTTACTGTAAGAAAAACCCTACAGGAAGTCTCCTGGGGTCAGCTGGTCTGTCTTGTGTTTTCCAACTCAAAAAATAATGAGCTTCTATCACACCTTAAGATACTTGCAGGGAAAGATAGACTATAATCAATATTAGTACCATACTAAACTTATAAGAAACTCCAAATCATAGGCAGCTATAAAACTAAACTCATTTCCTTGTGTGCATTCAAAATAACCTTCCTTCAGTCTTCTGCAAATGATGAAGATGACACTACCAAAGATTGGTGATTCTATATTGTAAGGGGTGTTTTTTAGCAAAAGAAACTATTTATTCATTTTTAATAGCACTGCAGGAAAATCCCATTAAAATGTAAGTTTATTGGAGCTGAGCCCGGTGACATAGTGGTTGTGTGTGGGACTGTGGCCCAGAGGGTTGGCAGTTCAAATACAACAGCAGCTCTCCAGGAGCAAGACTGAACTTCCTACTCCCACCAGGGCAGTGATGCCCCCCCAAAAAAAATTAAATAAATAAAATGTAAGTTTATCATTAATACTTCTTTCAAATAGCATTATCTTTTATAATTTTCTAAAGTAACTTTTAGTCATCTTAAGTTTGTAAGCCCTGATATATGTACGCCAGTACAATGTAAAAGATGGTGAAAATTTGGAAGCAACATAAGTGTTCATCAATAGAATTACAGTTAAATAAATTGCTCAATATGCAAACAAACACATACTCAGCAATTATTTTTTAAAATATGATAGACTTGTATATAGTAATATAGAAGAGGTACAACATAGTACATAGAATCTATGATGTGGGAAAATATTTGTCCTATATTTCATTTTTCTTTTAGAAGATATATATTATATAAACATAGAAAAGTTCTAGGAGTAAATTGCAATAAATTGCTAAAAGTTGTTAGTTGTAGGGGAATTTCATTAAGGGATAAAGAGCTCTATTATGGGCTGAGCCCTGGTGGCGTAAGTGGTTGAGTGCGGGACTGTGGTCCACGGACTTAGCAGTTCAAATCCAGCGGCGGCTCTTAGGAGCGGCACTGGGTAGCGCCCAAAACCACCAGAGGCAGTGATGCCAAAAACAAACAAACAAACAAAGAGCTCTATTTTAACTATATACTTTTAGATGTTTGCTAATTGGTATAATCATAATTTTTAAATGACTTACAGATGAAGAGATCAATTTTCATTTGTCTTAATCCATAATTCTTGGATTTTTATTTTTAGAACTATTTGAGAAAAGTGTTTTAGAGTAGTGGTAAGCAAACTTAATTTAAATATGAATTCTACTACTTACTAAATACACCCCTTGACAAATTGTTTAGCCTCTCTGGGTCTCAAATTGTCTCCTATGAGAAGTGAGAATAATCACAATACAACCCTTAGTTTCACAATGCATGAAAAATTCTAATTTAACACAGTTCCAAGAAGTAAAATTGAAACCACTGCCACTTATATAGGATTGCTAAGGCTGTAAATCTTGATAGGAGCAGACAGTCTCATCTTTCTTCAGAAGCCTGGCTGGTGGGTTTGAACCAGTTACCTTTTGTTTAGCAGTCCAATACTTCCCAAGAGCACCATCAGGAATTCTTCACTAGTTACATCTAAGTGTTCAATAAATTCTAGGAATTAATAGTTTAAAAGTACACAAAAGATAAATGTTGGTGTTGAGCCCCGGTAAGAGCTGAGCTCTGGTGGCATAAGTGGTTGAGTGTGGGACTGCGGCCCACAGGCTTGGCGGTTCAAAACCAGCGGCGGCTCTCAGGGGCAGCACTGGGTAGTGCCCACGACCACCAGAAGCAGTGAACCCACAAAAAAAAAAAAAAAGATAAATGTCTTAGTGAAAAGGGTCTAACTAATTAATCAGAGTTCCATAATAAACTCCTCCCCCTCTTTGCAAGAGTTCAAATCTGATGGATACCAGATAGAAATTCTCAGACAACTCAACTAGCCTCACCTAGAATCAAGCAGGTAGGAATGAGAGAGGCACTTGAACGCCTATAAAGATTTTTTATTTTGTAAACACACACAGACACACACACATAAACACCAAAAAAATTTCTCCTGGAAGAACTTGGAACTCAGTATACCAGTGCATCTTCCCAGATCCACTTCCCCCAGGACAGCAGCTTGCTGGTGCTGGGACTCACCTGCTCTAGACCTCCACTGAATTATAAGCCCTCCTTCATCTGGAGATCACTTGGAATCATTTCCAGGAAGATGGAGTCCATGTAGGGGTACGTTTCCACAGCTCCCTGTGAGTAATCACCAGATTTGTGGTTGAGGAGGACAATTTGGAGGATTCTTACCTATCCCTGGTCTCACAGTGCCCCAGGGAACTTATAGTGATCTCCTCACCATGAGTCCAGCTATGCTACCTACAGAATATGTCAGCCTGGGACTCCTTGCACCAGAGACCTATGCACCACAGCCCCTGTTGTCTCCTAGTTCAGTGGCATGTGATAGCATGTCCTTGCTCTCTTCAGCTCAGAAGACACCGCCCATCCTGTTTCTGTGCAACCCCAACCCCCTGTCCCCACAAATATCATCCTGGGGTGCCCAAACTGGTCTGGGACTGCTGTGTGTGCCTGGTGTCTATGAACAGCTGCTGCAATCGGCCTGTGCACAGATCCTCTGGGTATCTCTGTATCCCACCACAGACTCCAAACACCAGGCCTTGTGATCTCTCTGACCTGCACAGTCTGGGCACAGGGCCCTTGGGCATTCTCCTCCTCAACTGCAGACCCTTAATACTGGTCTATGTGCAATTGGCCTGACTTACACCTACATAGCTCATGCACAGTTTCCCGGAATGGCTCCCGTTCCCACTGCAGACTCAGAACACGGGGTCTTGCATTCAGGTTCACTAGCACTGGCAAGGCCAAGGCACAGGTCCCATGAGTAGCTTTGTTTCATACCTCAGATCCTAAATGCAGGAACTTACAATTGGCCTAAATGGTGACCACTTGGTCTGGGCACAGATATGCTAAGTGGCTCCCTTTCTTGCCAAATAATAGCATATGTACAATCAACCTACCAAATGACATGCCTACTGCTCGTGACCAGCCTGGATCTGCTGCTCTCAACAAGTGGGACTCAACCCAAGGGATTCCCCTGAGTACCTCTTTCCCCAACCTGGGCCCACAAAAGATCAGCCTGCTATGTGTAATTGGTGTGCTAATCCCACTGCCTGTGACTAGTTTGGTACTACAGTGCACAACCAGCATCTGTGACCAGTCTGAATATAGGTCCACCGAGTGGCTTCCTGTCCCCTCACAGCCCATGAAAGCAGATCCACTTACATGCAATTAGTCTGCCTAGTGCCATCTTTCTGTTCACAGCCAGCCTGACTCTGCTGCATATGAGCAGTTCCTATGACAGACCTGCACACTGGCTCCCTGAGTTTCTCCCCACACCCAACAGCCAATGAGCACTGACCTGTGCTGCATGTGATTGGACTGCTCAGTGCCTCCCTCGCTGTTGGCTTGGTGCTGAGGCTCATGACCAGTACCTGTGACTGGCCTGCCTACACAGAGTTCACCTGAGTTGTTCCCTGCACCCCATGGACCATGAATGCCAGCCCATGTTGCATGTGACTAACCCGCACAGCACTACCCTTGATGCCCAGGCTTACCCTGCCAGGGCTACCTGAGAGTGTCACCTGTTCTGACCTCCAAATATATAACGCAGGCTGTGTAGGCAGAAATTCAACCTCAGTGAAACAGACACAGCAAGAACTAACAGTAGAGCTGGTTCCAAGTAGCCCCTAGAATTATTCATAGTAGCCTCTAAGAAAGAAAACAAAGGGCTCGTAGACTCCTGAGAAAATGGTGCAAAGCTCCACTAAAATGCCATGCAGACAATAACCATCACTAGCTTCTACAAGAAAGAAAGAGAAATAGACTGCAATGCCTGAGGAGGACCTGAACTTAGTGACATACATCGAAGAAACAGGAAGTGAATTACAAGAAAGAGAAATCTTCAGAATACTGCTTAGAGTCAGACAAGATATGAAGGAATTCATAAAAGGGATGAAAGTAGGAGAGTTTCTACATACTGAAGGGAAATACAACACTAAGAGAAGGAGCAAAAGCAAAGAAGATGATAAAGCTCCTTACCAACAGGCTGGAAGAAATGGAGAACCACATCAGTGAGCTGAAAGATATGCAAGCAGATTTTACAATGTGAAAGAGAATCAAAGTAATTAAAAAATTTGAAGAAAATCTAAGCGATGAGTGATGCTATGAAGAGAAACAGTATTTGAATGACAGAGATTCCAGAACAAGATGTAACTGTAGAAATCAACAGCGAAAATAGTGAGGCAATTCCTGGAAGAAAACTTCCCCAATATGCTAAAAGTTAACCTGACAATCATCAAGGAAGGTGAGAGGACACCAATTGGACTGAATTCCAATAAGAACACACGAAGACATATAGTGGACAAATCATCCAACTTTGAGAAAAAGGAGAATATCATAAGAGCAACAAGATAAAAAATGCAGTTACCTGTAAGGGTAGTAAGATAAGAATATACTCAGACCTGTCAACAGAAACGAGGAGAGAATAAAGTAGCATCTTCTGGAAGTTGAAGGTGAATATCTGTGACCCAAGAATCCTCTATCCTGCCAAACTCTCCATTAAAAAAGATGGGAGGTAAAAGGTTTTTTTGGATAAGGAAAAATTTAAAGAATACAACTGTTAAAATCCAGAACTACAAAAACCACTTTTCGACTCACTTTTGTCAGAAGGCCAACATCCACAGAATACAAACATGAGAACACCTCATAGTGTAACACCATCCAGAAGTCTTTACACTGACAGCAATGCCCAAGATGTCTTTGACAAAGCACATAGCTAAGGAAGGAGACAGGAAAATATTTAAGACAAAATGTATGAAAGGGAAGCAAAGAATCCACAGATGTAGGTAATTATTCTGAACATCAATGGTCTGAACTTACATATTAAAACACAAAGACTAACAAACTGGATTAGGACACAAAATCCATCAATCTGTTGTCTGCAGAGACACATCTCCAGCTCAGAAACAAAAACAGGTTGAGAATCAAAGGCTGGAAAGTATACTGAACAAATGGCAATTTCAAAAAAACAGGAGTGACAATCCTAATCTCTGAAAAAGCTGATCTCGAGGTGCTTTATTTACCAAGAGATAAGAAGAATGATACAATGTAATGCTTAAGGGATCAGTAAACCAAAAACTAGTGAGCATAATAAACATAGGAGCCAAACAAAGGACCCACAAAATTCATCAATCAAATCTTTCAAAAGAGAAAACACAGGATCAAATTTCATAGTAGAAGACTTCAGTACACTACTCTCTGAGAAAGACACATCAGTTGGACAGAAGCTCCACTAGAAGGCGACAGAACTAAACCACAATTCAACAATGTAAACTGTTAGTTCTCTATCCAACTTAAAAGAAATTCACATTCTTTCCAAGTACACATGGCACATATACAAAATAAACCACATTCTGGAACACAAGTTAAGTTTGAGTAAACTAAAATATATAGAGGTCACTCAGGATTCCTTCTCTGAGCACTGTTCCATAAAAAATGGAAATTAACAAAACAAAGATAAAAAACCAAGGGCAAATATTGGGATAATAAATAACTTTAATCTTTAAAAGGAGTTCGTACTTCTTCCCATTAAAGATGAAATTAGCAATTTTTTAGAAATTAATGAGTAGAATACAACATACCAAAAATCTATGGGGTACAGTAAATGTAGTTATATGGAGATATTCAATAGTGATAAATGCACATATGGAGAAGGAAGTATCATATATTTGACACTATCACAAAATTTTCAGTGGTTGGAACAGTCAGCAGAATAATCCTATGAATAGCAAGAAAAACAAACTTCACAAATCAGAGTAGAGTTAAATGAGTAATAAATAAGCAAACAATACAAAAATCAGCACAGCAAAAAGATGGTTCTTTGAAAGGATTAGTGTATTGACAAACAGTTTGGAAAACTAATGAAAGGAAGGAGCAGATATCAATTCACTAGAACCTATTTATTGGTGAAGGCTGATTGAAGAGAACAATATACAGCTGTGAAATTTTGTTTCCTGCTTGGGAAAAGTGACACAAAAACTATTGTGATGTTGCACATGGCTTCCAAATACGGCACTATGAGAGAAACCTTAGTGTATGAGTGGTTTTGCCATTTAAAAAAAAGGTGAAGTGTTTATTGATGACAATCCTCTTTGGGACATCCATCAACTTCCCAGACAAAAATGTCTAATCATACTGCATTTGGAGTTCATTCCACCAGGTCATATGGTCAATCAAGCTTAATATTCAGAGGTTCTGAAAATATTGCATCACCATGTGTGGGAAAAGAAAAAAGTCCTGATTTGTGGCAGAAAGAGACTAGTTTTGCCACCAAGACATTGCACCTACTCATGCAGCCGTCTCAGTATACTGCTTTTTGGGAAAAAGCAGCATATCTCTCTTGCCCAGCACACCTGACTCTCCTCATCTTCCTCCATGCAACTTCTTTTTAGTTCCATGAATGAAGAAGGACATGAAAAGACAGTGAATTAAAGACATAGAAGAGTTGAATAAAAAAATGAGGGAGATGATGTCAGTCACCCAAGCAGATGAATTTAAAAAATGTTTCCAAGAATGGAAACACAGAAAAAGAAAAAAAAAGAATGGAAACAAATATTTAACAAATGTATTAAGTGTAATGGAGAATACTTTGAAGGTGATAAAGTTGTTTTGTAAAGCAATTTAAATGCATAATTTTTTTTAAATCCCTTACTGTAGTGTAATAAGGGCCCTATGGGGTAGGGTGTAGGAGGGAGGGGATAACAGGGAGTAAGCTGATATCAAAGAGTTCAAGAAGAAAGAATATTTTTGAAACATAATTGCACAATTATGCTTAATCTAATTGAATTATGGACTGCTAAAATAAGAGTCCCCCCAATGACTCATTAATAAAAATAATGAATTAGTAAGATCAATAAATACGAAAAAGTGAAAAAAGATCTTGGGAAGAATCTTGAGAACAATAGAAAACAATGAGAATACTAAGAACATTACACCCACAAGAAACCCAGAAACTAAGAAATGAGATAGAAGAGATTTAAAAATAAACAGTACAAGCAGTGAGCAGTAGAATGGAGGAAAAAGTAAATCAAATCAGTGGCCTTGAAGATGACCATGCAGACTTCAGCAGAGAAGAGAAACAATTAAACAAAAAGTCAAAGGAATTTGAAAGTTTGAGACTAGTGAAGATAAATGATATATGTCTCATTGGAATACCAAACAGGAAGAAATGAACAAGTTTACATATAACATACTAAGGGAATTCATGGAAGAAATTTTACCCAGTATTACAAAGGAGAAGATGAAAATCATCCAGGAAGTACCAAGAAGACCAGAGTAGATTACACCCCCCACATCAAGGTAGATAGTGGTGAAATGATATAACTTCAAGAAAAAGAGTAAATCCTGAGAGCAGAAAGGGAAAAACAAAAAACAGCCACCTACAAAGCTAAACAGATAAGAAGAAGCTCAGTCCTCTCCACTGAAACAATTCCAAAAAAAATAAAATAGAGCAACAAACACCAAAATTTGAAACACATAATTGAACAACCAAAAATCTCACATCCAGCAAAACTATCCACCAAACATAAAGGAGAAATAAATGTATTCTCACACAAGGAAATTTTTAAAGAATGCATAAAAATAAAAGCAGCATGTCAAAAATTAATAACTGGATCTCTATGATCAGAAAACCACCAAATACTGCACACTAGTATGAGACCATAACAGTGAGTAACACCAACAAGAAGTCAACCAAAACTGCAGATCTAGAGGAAAAATGAAGACATGAAAAAAATCCTCCACATCCCACCCCCCCAAAAATTAAGGAAAATACCAAACACAAATGATACAAGCATTACAGTCACTAGCCTACATTTAGAATTAGTAATGCTGACTAAATGCACCAATGGCAAACTAAATGCACAAATGAAAGCACAAAGTGTGACATACTGGATTAGGAAACAAGATCCATCATCTGCTGCCTTCAGAAGACACACCTCAATCTCACAGAGGAAAAAACACACGAGGGTAAGAAAATGGAAAAAAATAAGCCATGCTAATGGCAATCCAAAAAAGCAGGGATGGCTGTGGCAGTCATATGCTTATGTTCATTTTATGATTGAGATGTAGGGGTGGAGTCTAGCCTGTTAATCTGGAGATAGCCATTGAGCAGCCAATGAGGCCTCTATGTGGACATGGCTTTCCTGAGACTTTTGGGATATCTCACGATATTTCCCTCATGAAGATGAGAAGCTATCTTCCCCACTTTTGGGGAGTTAGTCTGAGAGACGATTAGTTATGGACAAGACAAGCTGGCAGTGTTTGAGAAGCTGGAGGAGCCGGAGCCGAAGCCACACAGCTTTGCCCTGATGGAGCCAGACTTCTGAAGCTGGGACGGCCAGATGGAGACCACTGCCAGTGATGAATTGCTTCTGCTGTTGATGGACCCTGAGCCCTGGAGGCGAGGTGCCCTGTCAGCTCCGGGATTCTGCTTTCTCCATGTCCCATTCCTTTTGTATATATATATACCCTTTCCTTATATCAATATGTGTGTCCTTGAATTTGTTCCTCTAGTCTACCCAGATTAACACAGTGGCCATATTACTTTTGGACAAAATAGACTTACTTCAAAGTCAGCAGCATAGTGAGAGACAAGAATAGACATTATATAATGATCAAGATCAATAGATTAAGAATGCATAGCCATAATAAATAAATATGTGCCCAAAAAAAAGACACTTAAAATACATCTACCAAATCTTCAGAAAAATAAAGAGTAATCATCAGGTCAACAATAATAGTAGGAGACTTCAATGCACTTTCAAGGAAAGATAGATCAACAGGAAAGAAACTCAATAAAGAAACAGATGTGCTGGGGCTGAGCGCCGGTGGCATAGTGGTTGTGTGCAGGACTTTGGCCCACTGGGTTGGTGGTTCAAATCCAGCAGCAGCTCTCCAGGAGCAAAGCTGGGCCTCCTACTCCCACCAGAGGGCAGTGATTCCCCCTCAAAAAAGAAACAGAAGTGCTGAACAATATAATCAAACAACTAGACCTCATAGATCAGGGGTGCAAGCTATTTATAAAATTATCAAGTCAAAATGATCTATCAACTACAAAAATGCAAAATATATATTTATTTTTGTTTATTTGTTATATTTATTCATAAATGTATTGAGAATTCTTTATATGTGCAATGTATGTTTATGTACCTTGCATAACCACATGAGTTCATATTGCACAACACAACACAATTAACTATGTACATTTTTTGTCATTACTGAGTTTACTATGATGATTTGCACTGAAAGGAATGAGCCAGAGATGCACAATCTAGACAGTAGACATTGACAGCCAACCTCAAGCACACTTTCAAATGATCATCAGTCATGGTGGAATGGTACTTGAACATCGGTATCTTTATGTGAAAAAAGGCTGGCTCACATAAATATGTAGAGTGGAATAATTCTGTCAAGGAGGTAGCACATTTTCTCATATTTGGGTACTTCCCCTGTGTGAGTAATGTCCAGAACTGTTCATGTGCTCTTGACTTCAGCTGAATGTTGGCTTATAGGGTCAAAAATCTCATTTTCCAGTCCAGAAGTGTTCAGGGAAACAGTGTTGCAATTTTTGATTTAAGTGAATCAACCTCAGCATCTTTGCAAAAAGGACAGCATATGAATGTAACGACTGGCTCAAGCAAAGAAAAGTCTCAAAAGTGCTTGACTTAGCTTGTCAGTTTTGCTGCACTTAGCTCAGTTGTTTGTGCGTGCCTTCAATACTTAAGGTCGCATCTGATTGGCTGTGCTGCATATTAATTAAATGACAGGATTGATGATAGACTTACTTCTGTTTTTTAATGCCATGTGATCTATCCACACTACATTTGGGATCAACTAGTAGATCACAATAGAAATATCAAGCACCCCCATCATTGATATTTATAGAGTTCTACAAGTAAACAAAAAACACACTCTCTTTTACAATTCATGTGACTCATACTCTAACATAGATGACAGGTTAGGCCAAAGAGCAAGCCTTAACAAATTGAAACACAGAGAGACCGTTCAAGCTATTTTCTTAGACAAAGTGCCATAAAACTTGAAGTCAAGAATAAAATCAATAAAAACATCAAAGTAACACATAGAAACTCAACAGCACACTACTCAAAAACTGAGTATTAGCAAAAATAAGAACTTTGGAGGCTCCTGGAAAAACATGAGAATGATAAAGCAACATATCAAGACCTATGGGACACAGCAAAAGCAGTTATCACAGGGCAGTGTATAGCAAGTCACGCACATTTGATAGCAAGTGAAATCATCTTCCATGCTTTCACACAACACCTCTAACAATTAGAACAGAATCAGCAACAAACTTCTTCCAAAAACAGATGAAAAAAATCATAAAAATTCAAGCAGAATTCACCTCAGAATTGTTTATCCTTCCTATCTTATATGGATAAACATACAAAAAGGGGCGAGCCTATAAGTAGTTCCAAACCTGTCTGCTGGCCTTTATGTATGTATTTCAGTCGAGTCTGATGAAGTGCCACGCTCTACCCTCCGAGTTTGCAGTCTATTTTCAGAATTCCCAGGGGGCTTTATTGCTTTGCTCCCCTTTTTACTCTGTTGGATTCCCTTTATGTTTTGCCCCATTGGGGGAGAGGGGGGTCAGATTGGACACAATTGCTGCACTATGTCTCCAGTGACAGAAACCATGGTGACACAGTCGCTGAGACAAAATGGGTGCATAAGCAAATGTGGTGAAGAAAGTTGATGGTGGCCAGCTATCAAAAGATATAGTGTCTTGGGTCTTAAATAATTGAAGATAAACAAGATAGTATGGAGCAAAAAAGTCCCCATGGAATAAGCACACCTGCCTGTGTGATCACAGGGTGTTGACAGGATCAAGTATCAGGCATCAAAAGACCCAAAATAATCGTACTGATGTGAACAAAGGGGTCTCAGAGTGGAGACCCAAATCCCATCTGTAGACAATTCCTTCCTCACAGAAGGAAAGGTCACTAGGAAGGGGTCAGTCAGCCAGAGTGCATATAGCACTGAGGAAACATACAACACTCCCCCTTATTCTTTAATGCTTCCTCCGCACCCCAACCCCAGCACCAAGATCATGACTTTGTTTTACTTTACAAACTACTAGACTGGAGCACTTACACTGGTATAGGTAAGAGCTCTCAATACACAGAATCCAGGACAGATAAACTCCCCAGAAACAGTAATGAGAATAGCAATACCATGAGGGTAGGAGGAAGTTGGGGGAGAGAAGGGAGAGAAAAGGAGACCTAACCACAAGGATTAATATATTAACCCCTCCACCTGACCACTCAAGTGGAATGAACAACAGAAAAGTGGGTGAAGAAAAACAATGGATGATGTAACATTTGAAAACAATAATAACATAATTTAACAAGGGTTCACATAAGTGGGGGGAGGGAGGAAGCACTGATTCCAAGGGTTCAAGTAGAAAGGTTTTGAAAATGATGAAGGCAACATATGTACAAATGTGTTTGATTCAATTGATGTGTGGATTGTTATAAGAGCTGTAATAACATCCAATAAAATTATTTATATATTTAAAAAATTAAAGCAGAAATAAATGAGCTGGAAAACAGAAAACCATGGAAAAAATTAAAATCAAGAAGGTTGGTTTTTTTAAAAGAGCAATAAACCTGGCAAACCACTAGCAAACTTCACAAAGGAAAAGAAATACCAGCTTAAAATATTTAGAGTTAGTGATGAGTTGTGTGATAACACAACAGATCTAAATGAAATAAGAGTAACAGTACTGTGAAAAACAGTATTCTAACAAATTAGATAATATAAACAGCATGAGCTACACCCTAGAAATACATTGTCTTCACTTATTAACACAGATGGACATAAATAAGTTGAAAAGACCCAAGGCAAAAGAAAAAATAGACAACGTTATCAAGAAATTTCCAACCAACAAGACCCAACACCAGATGATTGCAGAGGAGATTTCTATCAAGTATTCAGAGAAGAACTGTCACCCATTCTACATAAACTACTCTAGAATGTATAAAGAGATTACAAACTCCTAAATTCATTTTACAAAGCAAGCATAACTGTGGTACCAAAACCAAGACAAGACCCCACAATGATGGAAAACTACAGACTGATATCCACCATTATGATTGTTGGAAAAAATATCAACAAAATCATGGCCAATAGCCCAACACGATCTCTGAAGTTAAATGGGTGCACAAGCAAATGTGGTGAAGAAAGCTGATGGTGCCCAGCCATCAAAGGATATATCTGGGGTCTTAAAAGCCTGAAGATAAACAATAGACCATTCACTTCAGAAGAGACAACACCCACAAGAGACAACACCCACACAGAAGAAGCACAACAGCCAGCGTGGCCACTCAGTGGCGAAAGGTCTAGGCAATAGACATCAAATGGGAGGAAAAAACATAACACTGTGTGCACACATCCCCAAGGCGCCCACTGAGGACATGTGGGGGCATGAGCAAGAGTGGTGAAGAAAGCAGATGGTGCCCAGCTATCAAAAGATATAGCATCTGGGGTCTTAAAGGCCTGAGCATAAATAAGCAGCCATCTAGCTCAGGAGCAACAAAATCCATCATAAAAAAAGCTCGCTTGCCTGTGTGATCATGAGGTGCTGAAACAATCAGGCATCAAAGAACAAAAATCAAAATCTAAGGACCAATTGACTCCCGATATCGATTGACTCCCGATATTGCTGAAGACAAATGGATACAGAGCCAGAGTAGAAGAAACAATGGTGCCCAGCTACCAAATGATTGAATGTCTGCAGTCTTAGACTTGAAGATAATCTAGTCGCCATTCAGCACAGAAACCGCAAAGTCCACATGGAAGAAGCACACCAGCATGTGTGATCAAGAGGGGCCGAAGGGAGCAGGTATCAAGCATCAAAGAACAAGAATCTCATCATTACGAATGAGGGGGAAAGCAGGATAGGGACTTAAGGCCCACTGGTGGGTAATTGGTCACCCCTTTACAGGGGAGCCATGGGGAGGAGACAGACCAGTCAAGGGGCAGCCGGGCAGTGATGATGCAAAAAAGTTTCCTCTAGTTCCTGAAGCCTTCCTCCTGCACCATCATGGTCCCAACTCTACCTTAAAAATCCAGATGGATTGCAGAAGGTACATTGGTGGAGAGGGGAGCTGGAGATATGGGGAAACCAGGATGGGTGAGCCCCTTCGGGCCAGTGGTTATATCGGAGCTTCTACAAGGATGGAGAGAAGGTGGGGTAGAGAGATAGAACCAACTGCAAAGACATACACATAAGCTCCTATTTGAAGGCTGAGCATCAGGGAAGTAGGTTGGGGGAGAGGTTGGCCAGTGTAAGATATGACAGAACAACAATAATTTATAAAGTATTGAGGGTTGGTGGGAAGGAGAGAGCAGGGGAAGAGGAGAAGAGATGGAAAAGCCGATACTCGGGGCTCAAGGGAAAAGGTGAATGATTGGAGAATGATAATAGCAGCGGGCATGTGAAGGTGCCTGGCACAGTAAGTTTATTTATGTATTGTGAAAAACTATGTACAAGCCCCCAATAAAATGATTTAATTAAAAAAAGAAAAGAAAAAGGGGAAAAAAAGAAGAATGGAATGAAATAAAAAAATCATGGCCAATAGAATTCAACATATATAAAAATAACAATAATGCATATCATGAACAAGGGGGATTCATACCAGAAGTGTAGGAATAATTCAACATTTGAAAAGCTATTAATGTAATCCACCACATAAACAAGATAAAGCATAAGAACCACATGTTCATATTAATTGAATTAAGTAAATTAGCAGGATATAAGATTAAAAAGTAAAAATCAATTGGACTCCTAGATACTAGTGATGACAGTTCTGAAAAGACATCAAGAAAACTATAACATTCATAATAGCCACACAAAAGTTCAAATAGCTAGAAATAAAACTAACCAAAGAAACTAAGACTTGTACAAAGAAGACTTCAGAACATTATTACAAGAAATCAAATGAAACCTATACAAATGGAAGGATAGTCTGTGTTCATGGATAGGAAGGCTCAATATTGTGAAAATGTCTGTGTTAGTCCAGGTAGACTAAAGGAACAAATTTCATAGACATGCATATGGATATAAGGAAAAGGATTATATATAAGAGAACTAGGACATTAAGAAAGCATCTGATTCCAGTCCAGTACAAAGTCATAAGTCTGATATTAACCCATATGCCCTATATCAGTCTATAAATCTCCTTCCGACTCACGAAGTCACAGGTCAGTGGGTGCAGAATCCCGGAGCTGGCGGGGGTCTTCACATGGCTCCTCACTTCCAGGGCTCAGGGTCCACCAACAGCAGAAGCAACTCATCGCTGGCAGAGGTCTCCATGTGGTCGCCCCAGCTTCAGAGGTCTGGCTCCATCAGGGCAAAGCCGTGTGGTCTCTCCGCCGGCTCCTCCAGTTTCTCGGACGCTGCTATCTTGTCTTGTCCGTTATTCATCATCTCTGAGACTAACTCCCAACCACTGGGGAAGATAGCTTCTCATCTTCACGAGGGAAATATTGTGAGATTTCCCAGAAGTCCCAGGAGAAAGCCATGCCCACATAGAGGCCTCATTGGCTAGTCAATGGCTATCTCCAGATTAACAGGCTAGACTCCATCCCTACATTTCCATCATAAAATTAACATAAGTACATGACTGCCACATATCAATACTCTCTAAAGCAATCTAAGAATTCAATACAATCCCAAACCAAATCTAATGACATTCTTTAAAGAAATGAAAAACTAATTATTAAATTCATATGGAGAGGGAATAAGCCCAGCAAAAGTAAAGAACTTCTTAAAAAGAAAAACAAAGTAGGTGGTCTTACACAATCTGACTTCAAAACTTTCTACAGCCACAGCTGCCAAACAGCCTCTTTCTGGCTTAGTGATAGCTACATAGAACAATGGAACAGGATCAAAAACACAGAAATAAACATATCCACATTCAGACAACTAATTTTTTTACAAAAGCCCAATAAGTATTAAATGAGGAGGGAATGCCCTCTTCAGTAAACAGTGCTAGAAAAACTGATTATCCATCTGCAGAAGAATGAAACAAGGACTATGCCTCATCACATGCAAAAAAAACACTCAAGGTGATCAGAGATCAAAATGTAAAACCTAAAGCTATCAGGATCATCAACAAGAAAATTGGGACAAATATAAGAGTTCTAGTATAGGTATACATGGGCTACCAAACATAACAAGGGAAGCATGCAAAGTGGAAGGCAAAATAAGTGAATGAAACCTATTAAAAATAAAACATTTATGTATATAAAAATTCCATAAAAAGAGTAAAATGAACATGCACAGATAGGAGAAAGATATTTAGAAATGACATAAAACACAAAGGACTAATTAGTAAAATATACAGAATACTGCAAGCCCACAATCAGAAAAAATTAAAACAATCCTCTTAAAAGGTGGATGAAGGACATGAATAGACAATGTACAATGGAGGGCACTGGAATTCTTAATGAGCACATGAGGAAATGCTTTCATTTACCTGCTGTGTTAGTCTGGGCAAACTAGAGAAACAAAATCATAGACAACGCATATGGATATAGGGGAATGGTTTTTATACAAAAGGAATGGAACATTGAGAAAGCATCCCAATCCAGCCCAGTACAAAGTCATAGGTTCGATATTAGCTCATATGTCCATACCAGTCTATAATGTCTCCTTCCAACTCACGAAGTCACAGTTCTCCGGCTCCTTCAGCTCCTCAGACACTGCCATCTTTTCTTGTCCGTAGTTTGTTGTCTCTGAGACTAACTCCCAACAACTGGGGAGATAGCGTCTCATCTCCACGGGGGAAATATCGTGAGATTTCCCAGACCTATCAGGATAAGGCCATACCCACACAGAGGCCTCATTGGCTACTTAATAGCTATCTCCAGAATAACAGGCTAGACTCCACCCCTACATCTCAACCATGAAATTAACATAAGCACATCACCGCCACACCTGCCATTCAGGAAATGCAAGTCAAAACAACCATGAGATACTTTTTAACACTCATAAATGTAGCCCAGGTTAAAAAAAAAGAAGAAGAACAAATAGTTAAAGAGGTTGTGGAGAGAATGGAACTCTTAACACTGATAGTGAGCTTGTAACTATGTACAAACACTGTCAAAGGCGATATGCTGATTCCTAAAAGAACTGGCAGTAGAAATACCATATAAACCAGAACACCATTCCTGGACACATACCGTACCCCAAAGAAATGAGATAGATCACAAACATACATACATATGCCTCCCTTGTTCTTTATAGTACAGTTCAAAATAGAAATTAGATGAAATCAGCCCAAATCCCCAACAGCAGAAGGATGATGAAACTTAAATATATACACAAATGGCATGGTATGCATCCCTACAAAAACAGTCATGAAACTATGAAGCATATCATGACATGGAAGGATCTGGAAACCATTATGCTGAGTGAAATTAGTCAATCATCAAAGGACAAATACTGTATGAATCCACTGCTCTAGGGATGAGCACCAAGTCTGCACCTGGGGCAGACTTGCCAGATATCCAGTCTAATGGCCAGAACAGCCAGACAACTTCATAAAGTGACTGACCCATGTCAATGAACCATGCACCACCCTTTCTATGTATGTATCTTGAAAGTCACTTTGGTGGAGGGGTTCTCATGTCAACTAGTGTCAGATTTTCTTGAGGATGACCACATATTAGCTACCATGCAAAGTTATGATGAGGTCCTCCTAGAATGGTAGGCATTCTTTTCATTGTGATTAGGGAAACTTATGGAAAAGTCAAGTCAGGAAGGGGGAAAGAGGATATGCATGTCTGGAAGAAGACAACTTTATGGCTACAGGTAGAAAAGGGGGAGAACCAACTTCCTAGTGGGGATAAAAATTACTAGCAATACTCTTAAGAACTCTAAGTGAGGAGTATGTCTGGTAATATGCACCTAATAGGAACTTTGTGCAACACTGGAGATCCAGGCCAGGTGCCAAAAAATATGAAGACAAGGAATCCTGGTTCTTTGAGGTAAACAATGCA
Source organism: Nesogale talazaci (assembly GCA_004026705.1). Lineage (NCBI taxonomy): Eukaryota > Metazoa > Chordata > Mammalia > Afrosoricida > Tenrecidae > Nesogale > Nesogale talazaci. Next base: position 42,749 of record PVJH01016250.1, read on the forward strand.
CTCCAAAGACCACAGCAGAAGGATGCAATGTGGAAACCCACCAAATGAATGAGACTTTACTTCAAACACACCTATAACCTGAGGACTTAAGGCTGAAATGACATGGGTTATGAAGAAGCAGAAGACAGCTGTACTAAGAATATTAAATTGTTAGGCAGAGTAACATTTAGTTACTACTACAAAGCGCTGCTCTCAGTATTTAGAAATGCATTGTTCTGGCAGACCTGTGGCTAACATAGTCAGTGAATTTTTTTTTGTTTCTGTTTTTTTTGGGGGGGGGGTGCATCACTGTTTCTGGTGGTCGTGGGCACCACCCAGTGCTGCTCCTGAGAGCAGCCGCTGGATTTGAACTGCCAAGCCCGCTGGCCGCAGTCCAGCACTCAACCACTTATGCCACCGGGGCTCAGCCCAGTCAATGAATATTATTGTGAGTTTTGCCTGACCACTAACTCATATTGTTTGTGCAAATAGCATCTAATCATGCAAAGATTCATCCTGTACAAGTAAAAACTCCAAGTACTTGAGATATATGATTAATTAACACTTGCTCAAGCTCTCTCCCCCAATAATGTTGTAAATATCATTTCCAGGGTCTAATCAATGACACTATAAACAGAAAGTCCTTATGGGCCAGAGTTATTAACAAGATTGCTATCGTACATACATTGACAAGTAGGTCTGTGAGGTAAGCCAGATAGGACGCATAGATCCAGGTAAGGATTTTAGGCTCACACTTGATCCTAGCTCCAATCTAAGTAGAACTAGTTCTTACAGGATCCTGCTTGATAAGTCACCCTCAGGAACGAAACACAGAAGATACAGGTGCTATAACAAAGCATGGTGAAGATCTTACATGATACCTGGCTATGAACAAGAATAGCATGTGGGATCTTACAGGATTGTTTCCACACAAGCAGCCATCTAAGTGAGACTCAAGCCACATGGAAGAAATGCACCAATATGCATTATCCAAGGATTATAAATTATATAATTCCAATCTAAAGGAGAGAATAGTATGAGAGCTTAAATTGGGAGATTCTGGTGTTTGGAAAGCTAGATGATGGTGGAAGTCCAAAATACATTTGCAATATATAAATAGGAAATATGCCTCCAGTGATTTCCATCTAACAATATGCTGAGGTATGAGAATAATCTGGTTATCAGACAGTACTTGGAGAGATGGCTATAGTAGGTTAAAATAAATTTGACTGGAAAAGCTAAAACCTTGTCACTTGATCTCCCCTCTGATACATTTTGTGCTTGATCTGCTTTTTAATATTTTCTGTGTTTTGCTTTTTTTCCAAATTGGGGTTCACTTCTGTTGTTGAAGTTTGTCATTGTGGATAGCCTTCTTGAACTGTTGTGCTTTTCTGGGAGGTTTTTTTTTTTTTTTGGCACACGAAACCCAGGATAGATGAACGCATAGAGACAACAACTACAAGTAGGGGGATACAGTGGAAGAAGTGGTTGGTAAAAGGGAGCACAGATCCAGGCGTTCAAAAAGGAAGAAAATGTTTTTAAATGGACTGTGGTAGCAGTTGTACAATACTGCTCGATGTAATAGAGCTAAAGGGTGGTATGATGTCGGGATCAGCTCCTAATAAATTGGCTTGGGAAAAAAATAATTGCTTTTAGGGCATGGCTGTATCTTTCTAGGGGCTGACTGTAAAATTTTACTGATTTCTCCTAATTACTTTTAGAGACAAAATGTGTGATAGAAATGAATACTGGCCATTACCATTAGAGATATCTTGCTAACTCACTTCCCTTCCTCAGCCTTTATGATTAGATTTGCTAAAAGAGGAAATAGAAATGCCCAGAAGAAACAGGATTCTGTTTTAAACCATTCTAGTGTCTAGAATAAGCTCAGATGGAAAGCTGAGCCCCACCTAGATCCCTAAGTGTCAGAATATTTGCATTTGAAAAGATATTCAGGCCCACCTAGAACTGCTGAGACTAAAGAAAAAAAAGATTGATTTCACTATTTGAACAGAAAGCAACGCAAGCAGTTACCTATAAACACATCCAGGCCACGAGCGAACATCTATATTCATCAGGGAAAACCCCTTTCTAGGACTGAAAATTAAAAGAAACCCACAGACAGCCTGGTATGCTCACCAGCTGACCACTCAGATTCATTTGGTGGGTCAAAGTGAATGAAATACACCAATTAAAAGACAGGTTGTATCTGGCCAGTGAAGCCAGTGGACCTGGTCCAAAGGGACGAGAGAGGAGCAAGGAGGATGTGCAAGTTTGTGTGGAGAAAGGTGTGTGTGAACTCCAGAACCATTGGCTACAACCCCACTGGAAGAAGAGAAAGATGTTTGACCTTGTGAACTGGTGCATCTTGTTTGTAGTCTGATGGATAATCTGCTCTAGATTGGATGTTGCTTATGGATGCAGACGCACAGAGTGTCAGCTATAATGAAGTCTTCACACCAAAAAAGGTGCTTGTCTCCTCAGAGCACTGTGTTATTTGAATATGCAATTTAGAAATTATATATCCAAAGTAGATGGTGAAGGAGAGGGGAAAGAGAGAAAGGTATGAAGTGGCTATCTAAAGTTTCATGGGTGTCTTTAGTCTCAAATAAGTGAAACAAGGAGGATCCTCACTGAAGAGTCTCTTTTCCACATAGGAAAAAGAGGGTGAGAGGAAGATGTTGGTGAGAACATAGACTCCATCCTAATGCTAGACCAGGGGATGTACTGGAGTCAAAAACATGGGGATTTATGATAAATGATCCCTCAGGACTAGTGGTGGGAGTGGTGATACTGGGAGGATATGAATAGAAAGGTGGAAACAATTTCAGGGATCTACATACAACCTCCTCTGTGGGGGTACAGATAACAGGGAAGTGAGTAAAGGGACACATCAGACCATGTATGATATGAAAAAATATTAACAATGTATAAATTATTAAGGGTTCATGGGTGGGGGGGGAGAAAGGAGAACTATAGGGAGCTGGTACTGGGGACCTAAGTGGAGGGAGGATGTTTTGAGAGTGATGATGGCAACAAGTGTGCAAATGTGGCTTGCATGCAATTCATGTATGGATGGACTGCTATGGCAGTTGTATGAGCTCCCAAGAAAATGATTAATAAAGACAAAAAAGGAGGAGGAAGGAGGCAGGGCTCAAGTAGAAAATATTTGGAAATGAATATGGCAACGTGTACAAATGTGCTTGATACAAGTGATGTATTGAATGTTATAAGAGCTATAAGAGCCCCCAGTAATATCATTTTTAAAACTCAAAGAATTCAAGTGTAGGTGCTGGTTAACAGAATTACAATGGCTAAGTATAACATATTTTTGTTCATTTATAAGACATAAAATGTGAGTGGGGCTATTGCATTTTCATTTGGATGTTTTAGCTGTTTCATGATAGGTGCAGGTATGATTCTATTGTTTTGATTAGAGATTATGAATGGCTAATGAAATGTGAGCACTCTCCAACTTGGTAAGGAATGAACTGTATGGTTAGTTTTTAATGACACTTGGTTGTACCTACATGAAGCTGGAACCCACTCAATCAATCAGGACACAGTCTCATTGTGTCTTCTTGAGAGTGTGGCCTATTTGTGAGAAAATCTGTGAAGAATTCTCTCTTCTAGCCTCTCCCCTTCCTACGTGACTAGGTCCTGTGTCTCATGTCCTGGGTAGGCACCTCCATGTTCCTGTGAATGATGGATCCACTTACTCTGCCCCCACAGGCCTGTGATCTCAGCTTCCTACTTTGCCTTCCTGCTTCATCCACCAGCAGCTTCATGAGTCAGGAGGACCTTCAGCTATTTATCTGACTCATGGACTCAAATGAGACTGGTATGTTATTAAATCCTTCCTTGATATAAAATCCCTTCATATGTGTGTGCGTGCCCTGGTTTTATTTCTGTAGAAAAGTGAACCTACCTAGAGGGTAGAGGGAATATGGCATAGAAAGAGGGGACCTATTGTAAGGACCTACATTTAACCCACCTGGGGTACAGACAAGAGGAAAGTGGGTAAAGGGAGACATTGGCAAGTGCAAAATAAGAGAAAATAATGATAATTAACAAATTATCAGGGGTCCATGGGGAGGAGGGAGAGGGATATGAGGAACTGACACCAAGGGCTTAAGTAAAATGCAAATATTTTGAGAATGATGAAGAAAACAAATGTGCTTGACATACAATGAATGGAGTATGGATTATAATAAGAGTTGTATGAGGCCCCAATAAAATGATTTTAAAAATAAAAAAGAAAGGTCAACCTAAAAATTAAACCCACTTCCATCAAGCAGATTCTGACTCATGGTGACCCCAGACAGAACTTGCAAGATTGTAAATCTGTACAGAAGGAGCCCCTCCCTTTCTCCTGCAGAGCACCCGGTGGATTCAGCCACCAACCTTAGGTAGTAACCTAATGCTTATCACATAGCATCACCAGCACTCCTAGAACACCTTTTTCTCTACCTCACCCAGGCATGGGAAAGTGTGACTTGTTTGACCTATCTAAAAACAGAAGCAAGATATTGAACTTATTATTGAACTATCTGTCATCTTATGGTCTCCAGTTTGGTGCCTGGTGATGTAATGGGTAACAAGGTAGGCACCTAATTGCAAAGCCAATGATTCAAGTCAACTGGATTATCCATCAGGGAAAGATGTTTTCTGCTCTTGTAAAGACTGACGATCTCAAAGGGGCCTTTGTGTGAGTCAGAATCAACTCAAAGACAGTGGATTTGATTTTTGACTTTTACACCTACTCTCTCCAGCCTGAACAGAGCTAGGTGCAGCTAAGTTTTTCAATCATTTTGGCACTTTTGTTGCATCCACAGGAGGCCTGGCAGCAATGCAGGTTAGACAAACCAACTAACTGCTTTGCTGGAGAAAGATGAGTCTGGCAGATGCCAGGTTCCCCAACAAAGAGACACATCCTGGGAAGTCGTGTGCAAGATTGCTGAGTTGGAACCCACTTGTGGCTATTGGTTTGGATTTGGGCTGAAAGCACTAGAAAAAAATTATGTAATTCTAAAGCCATCAAGTAAATTTTACATAGTTTCACAGAAGACTTCAATATGTTTGCGAGGAAAGACCATTATATTAAACCACATTTGTTTCATGAACTTTTGGAAACTCTTTGTGTATATCACTCCATTTCTGACAGAGCTTTAGGATTTACATTTAAGGGGGGGAGATGTGCACTGTAGGAAGCGGAGTAATAAACACCATATGACTGCAAGCACTAGTTCTTGAGTTTAATTTATTTTGAAAATGCCCTAGGCAAGAATGCTCCATTTTTTTGACTTCAACTGGTTTGTAATTTACAGTCTTCTGTCATCAAATATTACTTGCATCAAATGCAATCACTGCTACAGTGATGTTTTAGTACAAACATTCATGTATGAAATCACCATTTCAATACTGTGTACATTTTGTTTATGCTCTCAATTTCTATCTTTAATCTGATTTTTACTGTATCATTTCTTTTTGGCATTTTTAAATAATTGTTTCATCTCATTCATTAAAATCCCTTTGATATGGCATGACATATTCTACTTCCTCCCTGAGTTTCCAGTTTCCATTTCCCCTTGTTCCCTAATCCTTTTGAACATTGTGCTTGGATAAATTGTGCCATTTTATTGCAAATAATTGCTAAATCTAACGTAAATGTATTCTGTTTAATTCTATTGATAAGTGCACAACTGACCAATGTTGCTATTCTCTTTATAGACCTATCTATTATTGTGCTGAAAACTGTACCATGGGAATTATTCAATTGTACACCAGCACGGTAACTAAGGGCCATAGTCTAGGTGATTCCACCAACCTCACTCTGACCTGTATGCCTGGTCTTTTTAATGACTTTTGAGTTCTCTTCTACTTTTTTCGTTCACTCTATCCAGGACCCTCTAACGTGATCTCTTTCAGAGAATATGGTAGTAGCTGCTCGGTATCATCTATTTCTTCTAGTTTCAAGATTGTGATCTTCATGTGATCCATTAATCCATTGACTGACGCCTTTCTATGTATTTTCCATTCTCATCACTTTCTTACAGATAAAAAGAGACTCATAGTTATTACTTGAAAGGCTGCTCATAAGTTTTTAAGACCCAGAGTCTAGTCACAAAAGTAAAATATCAAGCACTGTCTTTGTGGACTATGTTAAACCAATTGACCTTAATCTCATGATTCTGAACCCTCAGTCTTAGCAACTCTTTGTTTCAAGGTACATGATTATGTCTAAGAACTTTTCATAATTGCACCTCCTGTATATTCCACCCCATTCTGGATACATTTGCAGCAAAGTTAATACTCATATACAAATATCCTCTCAACCTATACATATGCATTTGTGGAAATATTCTCACTCTCCTCCATTCCATCTGTGCCCAACCATATATCGCCATTATTGCAGAACTGTTTTATATAATTGCATTTAGCTCTATTGCTTTTAACTCTAACAAACCCCTCAATGTCTTCTCTTGATTCCATCATTTTTTGCCATCCTCCTTCTTAGTGCATACTGCCTTCCCTTCAAAAAAATTAACTTATATCTATCCATTCGCCAGAGGTTTACCCTCCCATCCAAACTAGGTGTTTGAACTATGGGGCTGACATAGAATGTCAAAAGTACCATGGACTATCAAATGAATAAACAAATTTGTCTTGTAAGAGTTACAATCAGAATGTTCCTTAGAGGCAAGGATACTTTTGACAGGTCGTCAGAGGAGACAAGTCCTTGGAAAAGGATATTATTCTTGGTAAATTAGAAGGGCAGTAAAAAAAGCCATATCTAGACATATCTAGAAATGACACAGTGGCACAACAATGGGATTTTTCAATTTGCAATAAGAAAAATTGTGAGGCTGGTCCAGGACTGGACAGTGTTTCATTCTGCTGTACATAAGGTTGATCTGAGTCACAACTGACTGAACAACATCGAACATCAACAATTCATCAATAGCCTGCCATCTGCTCTGTCATCTGACCTTGAATTCATTCACTGCGCTAGTCACAAGCCTGACTTGATGACCTTGGGTTCATCCACTTCTGCAGCCACTTGTATGTGCTATTCCTACCAATCTTGGCTTCGTCAGTCCCTTAAGCTACTCGAGAAGCCTCCAACTTAACATGGGGCCCAAGGAATTGAAACCTCCCTAGGTTTCAATTACCCATTTCTACAGCTATGTGAGCCATGTGTGTGCCCCTGCTTCTTCTTCTCTAGAGAAACCAATCAAAAGCCAGCTTTTCTTTAAAAATGAATATGACAAAGAATAAGATCTGGTGCAGACTCTCACTTATTCTGTAGACCAGTATTTTATTTGCAACTAGTAAATAGTTCAGTGGTAAAGTGCTTGAGTTCTGCAGATAGTATCACCTTGCCTGAGTCCAATTCTGATTTTGCTGCTTACTCGTCCTGTGAAATTGAACAAGGATATCTCAGTTTGTCAATATATTGACTGGGAATAAACATAAAATATACCTCATGGAGTTAGACTGAAAAGTCAATATACCCAATGGAGCTATATGGAAAAGTAAGTAGACCCATTTGTATAAAAAAAAAGTCTGAAAAAATTAAAAATTTTAAAAATTTTAAATGTCTGACACGTTGATGGATATTCAAAAGTACATGAAACAAATGAACTATGATGATTCATTTATTCATTATTTCAAAACATGTCAGTGCTAAAACCACAGCATGAAAAAAATATTTTTAAAATTCCCTTATGGAGCTGATATCAAAGAGTTCAAGAAGAAAGAAAATGTTTTGAAAGTTATAGTGGCAGTAATTGTACAATACTGTTTGATCTAATTGAATTATGAATTTTTATAATATATGTAAGAGCTCCCAATAAAATTATTTTTAAAAATAAATTCTCTTACATTGGGTAGAGAGATGGAACCAACTGCAGGGATATACACATAAGCTCCTATTTGAAGGACGAGCATCAAAAAAATGGGCTGGGGGAGAGGTCAGGCAGTGTAAGATGTGACAGAACAATAATAATTTATAAAGTATTGAGGGTTAATGGGAAAGGGAAAGCAGGGGAAGAGGGGAAGGGATGGAAAAACCGATACCAAGGACTCAAGGGAAAAGGCGGATGATTGGAGAGTGATAACAGCAGTGGACATGTGAAGGTGCTTGGCACAGTATGTTTATTTTTGTATTGTGAAAAACTATGTACGAGCCCCTAACAAAATGATTTTTAATTAAAGAAATTTTTTACTGGGGGGCTCTTACATCTCATCACAATCCATACATTCATCCAGTGTGCCAAGCACATTTGCACATATGCCACCATCATTTTCAAAGCATTCTCTTCCCACTTG
>PVJH01016251.1:0-51048 GCA_004026705.1 Nesogale talazaci
CGGTGAAGCGTGCAGAAAGAAGTGCTTCTGCGGAGCTGCAGAGAAAAGGAGAGAGAAGTCGGTGGAACGTTGACTACGAGAAGTAATGAACAAAAATGGCCAGAAAAGAGATAGACAGGTGCGTTGTCTAGCCCGATGCAGCAGGGCCATCTTGAACATTTGCAAACAACATTCCATCTGAACCAGTGTTTCCCAGAGAGGCCAATACGACCCTTTAGGGACCCTGGAGCAATCTATGGGGGCTGCAAAAGCAGATACCTACACTTTTTCCTGGGCTTTGGGCTGTAGCACAATGGTTTTTCATTGCCAGCGAGATGACCTGAGTACCACGATTTTGTTTTCTGAAAGGGGTCGGTATTGCCAAATAAGTTTGGGAACCTATGCTAATGAGCAGTGGCCTGGCACACCAGTGGCCGGGGACAACAAAGGTGGGAGCCTCCACTGCTTTCCACACTGTTGCCCCTACCCTCGTCTAACTAGCAGCCCATGACCCCCTCCTGCCCTGCCCTGCTCTTCCTGAGGTCAGGCCTGCCCTTGTGGATCCAGTACTAGGAGCAACCCCCACCTCTGGAGGTGTGTGAACACCCCTTCATCAGACCCACAGAACATGCAGTGCCAGGTCACTGGACAGATGGAAGTTCCCCCTTTTTTTTATGTGACCCAAAGTCCAATATATATGTAAAAAATTAATAACAATATAAAATAACAATATAAAAACCTGTCATTGGTGACCCCAAAACACCTTGGGTCAGCAAGGGTAGCCATATTTTAAAGTGGGACCAGCCATATGATCCTCTCTCTGCATCGCCTGTTCTGAGTGGGAATAGCATCCTGAAGCCTCGGTGGGCCAGGACACACTCCACTTCCTCCTCCTCCCCCTTCATTTGTTCTCATGTGCTCTGGTCAGGCATATCTCACTCCCCAAGCTGCAGCTTCAGTGCTGACCTCCAAAGCAAACTCCCTTGGGGGAGAGGCGGCTGCCCCTGTAGTTGGGATTGGGGTTGTGCACTCAGGCCCCTCCACTGGTTCCTTGCTACAGGATGTGAATGCAGCATGACGGCATGAAAACTCCTTTTATAACCAGCCACCCTGCCTGCCCCAACCACCCTCTCAACCCTAAAGAATCCCTGGAACAAGCACCCTGACTTCATTACATCGGAGCCAGCATGGACTCCTGGGCCAGATTCCCTGACCTCTGACAACACCCAGGCCAGCAAGCACGCCATCGAGGCCTTAGCAGACAAAGGGTGCAAGATTGTATAAATCATGTCATTTTCCAATGTGGCGGAGACCCCCTCCCACCTCCCCCAACTGTAGAGCCCCCTGATTTACTTCTCAGTCAGTTCTTGTCCACAACAGAAGCAGCAGAGGAATCTAGATATCCTGAGATTCCTCCCTTGTTCGTGTTTCTTGAATACCATTGCCTGTTTTGCCCTGGAAACAATGCTCATTTCCACTGGCTATCACGGCTCCCTGGGCCTCTCCATGCCTCCATGCACTATGTTGGAAAGGTGCTTCATTCACTTGACTCTGCTCTGTATTCCCCTACTTTGAGGTCCACTGGCACTATGCTTCACTATCCTGAAGGTTCCACGTCAGTGGGTGAGGAGTGCTGGGCACACTGCGCCTATCTCCTCCCGCCCATGTCCCATGGTCACATCCAACCTGCAGCAGCTCCCCAAGAGCAAGGTTGGGTAGCTCCCACGACCACCAGAGAGCAGTGATGCCCCCGCCCAAAAACATACAATATACCCCACCCCTGCCTTTCGCTATAGCTATCATGTATATTAGTCTACGTATATTATACAACTCAGCAGCAATGTCATATGTTTGCTTTACTGTTATGTGCAGCATAAGGAAATTGAGAAGGAAAAACAAGTCTTTTAGGCTTTAATTGATATTTATCATTCTGAGTTCTTTTCATTTGTCCTGAAATCTGAGCTTTCATCAGATATCATTTCCCTTCAGCCTGAAGGGAATTTCTCTTAGCATTGCTCAATGTGCAGATCTGCCGGAGATACAGTTTTAATTTTCTTGATCTGAAAAGTTTGTTTTGCCTTTATTGTTGCTGTATGCAGGTGTCATTTACATGCAATTAAATTCACTAGTTTTGAGTGTACACTTCAAAGAATTTTGGCAGTTGTATACAGTCATAATTGCTTTAGTCCTAAAAGTTTTACTTATACCTTTTCCCTGTCATTTGCCAGCTTCCCTCAACCATGGATCAATAGTAAGCCTTTATTAGTACTTCATATAAATGCAGTCATGATTTTTTTGTCGGTTTGACTTTTATGTCTGTCTTTGTTTTGTCTTGATGAAGTACATTTTTTCTTTTATGGTTAGTGTTTTTTGTGTCCTATTTTGAATATATTTTCCTAAACCAATGTTTCAAATATTCTATCCTATTTTCTTCTGAGATTTCAATAGTTTATGCTCTGTCCTCCATTTTTTTATTGGTGAGGGGATGTTTGTGTGGCAGGGGGTGGCTTGACCTTGCTTTTTTAGTTATTTGTGTATGGAGTGAGGTAAATATCACTGTTTCTTATTTTTCATACAATTCTTTGAGCACTATTTGTTGAAAGACTACCTTTTCCCCTTGAAATACCTCTGACAAAAATTGATTGATCATATAAGTGTAGGTCATTTCTGGACACTACTTAATTAATCCATATGTCTATTTTTGTGGAATACAACATTATCTTGATTACTATTGTTTTACATAGTAAATCCCGAAATAAGACTTAAGTCCTCCATCATTGTCTTTCTTCTTAAAAATTGATTGACTGTGCTAGGTCCTTAGACTTTCCAAATAAACTTTAAAATCAGATCATCAGTTTCTTCAAAAAATCAGATTTTGATTAGGATCATATGGAATCTAGAGATCAATAGAACCATAACATTTTAGCGAGGTTGGGTTTTCCAACCTATGAACTGTTTTTTATGTTTTTAGGGTACAAGTTTTATTTGTAGTTTTATTTTGCTAAATGTATTCCTAAGTATTTTTAAATGTTCTTGGAAATGGAATTGAATGTAAAATTTTAATTTTCTCCATTTTAGTTTCTAACATATATAAATATGTGACGTGCTCCCCCCCCCCACCCCGCCCGAGAGAGGAGAACTTGTATCATGTTACCTTGCTACCTTCATTTTTAGTTCTAGTAGCTTTTTTATAGATTCCTTAGGGTTTTTTTAAAACATGATCACATCTGCAAATAAATTAAGACTTTACTTCTACCTACCTTTTGTGTTCTTTTCATATTCTTTTCTTTCTTCATGAACCTGGCTAGAGGATTACAGATATTTTTTTTGCCCTAATAAACTTTTCTTCTGTTATATTGATTTACCATACTATCTTTGTTTTCTATATCACTGAATTTTGCTCTTATTTTCTATTTATTTTCTTCCAGCTTAATGTTCTGTTTTATTTTTCCTTAAAGGGGAAGGATACTCATGGACTTGCAACCCTTTTTCTTTTTTAATATAACTATTTAACACTTAAACTTTCTCTAAGGATAGTTTTAGCTGTATGCCATGTTTGCGGTTTTATATTTTCAGTAGCATTCAATTAAAAACATTTTCAAATTTCTTATGCAATTTTTTCTTTGACCCAATGATCATTTAGGAGTGTGTCATTTAATTTCCAACTAGTTAATGTCGCCTGGTTATTTTCTCATTGATTTCTAATTTAATATTGTGGGGTTGAAGAATGTGCTTTGTATGATTTCAGTCGCTGAAACTTTTATGAGCTGCTATTTCATAGACTAGAAAATGATCTATTTGGGGAACTACGTAAGGTGCGTTCTTGGGGAGAAGACGTGTACTCTACTGTGTTGGGTCAGCGGTCGTTGTTAAACACCATTGAGCTGTCTCTGATTCGCATCGACCCTAGGTTCAAGAGAACAGAACACTGCGGGTCCTGCACCACCTTCACCATTGCCTTCATTTAGGAGCCCAATGTTGCAGCTGCTTTGTGGATCCATCTCCTGGAGGGCCTTTTTCACTCGCTGACTGAGCATGATGTCTGTTTCCGTGATGTCTCCCTGGGTATCATGATCAGGTGGAGTGAGATGAAGTCTGGCCATCCTCACTTCTAAAGCACATTCTGGCTGCACTTCTTCCAAGACAGATTTGATTTTTCTTTCTGCAGTCAAGGCTCTGGCAACGTCCTTTTCCAACATTATAATTCAAAGGCATCAATTCTTCTTTGAGCTTCCTGTTCATTGTCAAACTTTCATATGCATATGAGGTGACTGAAAACACCATGGCTTGGGCCAGGTGTACCTTAGTCCTCAAAGTGACCTCCTTACTGTTTAACAAATTAAAGAGATCTTGTGCAACAGATTTGCCCAAATACGTCGTCGTTAGGTTTCTTGGTTGTTTCCATGAGCTTTGATTGTGGGTCCAAGAAAAATGAAATCTTTGACAACTTTGACTGTTTATCCATTCATCATGATATTGTCAATTGGTAGAGTAAGGATGAATTTGATCTTATTGACATTGATTTGCAATCCATAGTAAAGGCAGCACTCTTTTATTTTTAATCGGTAAGTGCTTCACGTCCTCCTTGCTTTCAACAAGCAAAGTTGAGTCATCTATATATTGCAGGTTCTTATTAAGTCTTCTCCAATTCTGTTGCTGCATTCCTCATAGAGTCCAGGTCCTTGAAATATTTGCTCAGCATACAGACTGACAAGTTTGGTGAGAGGATATAACCGGAGGGACTTCCAGGAAGATGGTGACTGAGTAATACATACCAGAGAGACTCTGCAGAAATCAGCATAGGAGAGTTACTAAGAGGGAATATTACACATTGCTGGGTCACAAGACGTGCATCATAAAGATAAGTTGGCATAGTTCCACTATGCTTTGATGGGCTGGGGGCTTTGGGCTTACAACAGTGGAGGCAAACTAGGATTTGACCTTAGACCCACCACTGTCTCCACCAGAGCCAGAATCACTTGGAGATGGCACAGAGTCTTTATCTCAACACACCCACAGCTTGTTGCTGCCTCAGGGCAGGGTTTAAATCCCTCAGCATCAAGGCCAGGGATCCAGTCTCAGCTATACTGTTACTTTTGTTTCCCTCTTCTCTCTGGCCCCTACCGTCTCGGCAGACTTAGGTTTTTTGTGCTTCTTTTCCCCCTTGTCCCTTTTCTCTCACATACCACTGCTGACCTTCAGACAACTTCTCTTAGCCTACAGCAGTGGTTGGAAAACTGCAGCTCCTAGGACACATGTGGCTCTTTCAGGGTGGACTTGGGGTTCTGAAGTAACACTGAAAACATTTGAAGCTATTATTTCAGATTCCGGTGATTTCATTTGTTTGGGAAAATATATTTAAGGCTCTTGGGTGATTTTTTAAAGTTGATAGGAGGGACAGGCCTGGCTCTTTGGTCTCAGGAGTTTGCTGACCCCTGTCCTAGAGCATCGACACCTGCTCTCCACCCAGCTGGGAGAGCTCCACTCTGCAGTGTGACTCAAGACTGGGGAAAGCCCACCCAGCCTTCATCATGGGATATCCCACCCAACTTCTTCTGGGAGAAATCCTGCTTACCTTCTTCCAGGGGAAATCCTGTCCACTTTTGTTCAGGGAAAATTCCCCCTGCCCACACTCTGCAGTGCTTAACACATGTCTGGGGAAATCCCACTCACCTTCTTCAGAGAAAATCCTGCCTGCATGGCTGCAGGAGCTCCCACCCACCCTTTGTGGTCCCACATGACTGAGGGAACCTCCTCCCACCTACCATAGTGCCTGGCACGACCTAGGGCAACTCAGCCAGCACTAGCCAATGTTCTATGCTGCAGCAGAAACCTCTGCTCAACCTCTGCAGTGACCTACCTCACCAGGGCAATTCTGCCCCCAATTCATGGTGCTCTACACCAAAAAGAGTAACCTACCAGCCTTCTGTGGAACTCCCGTGGCAGCAGGTACCCCGAACAATCTCTATGGTGCTGTCGTGGGCCACACCATCACAGTTTCTTTTGAGAGCACCCAATACAGCATCATCCTCCTGGGTTCACAACTAGCCAACCAGCATCTCCTGAGAGGGTCGTCCAACCTGCCTCCAAATAACAGAATACTGGTTGGCTAGGGAAAGAGTGAATCCGCAGGAGGATTAAGTGGTAGGCCAATTCCATAGGAAATTATCTACAGGCAGTTTGAAGAAGTGTCACCCAGAGGGAGCCAGTGCTCTTCGACTCCCTAGAAAATGAAAACGGGCTCCCTAGAAAATGCAATGCAATGCAAGCAGCAATTGGCACAATGACCTCATCAGCAACAACAAAAAACAAACAAACAAACAGGAGAAACAGAGGGCAATGGCAGAAGAGACCATCACATTGAAAGACCCCACCCAGAGGGCAGCAAAGAGAAAACAGCCCCCAAGAAAGCATTGGGTTAAGAGTGTAAAGAAGTCAAGAATAAAACACACACACACACACACACACACACACACACACACACAACGTGCTGATGCGGAAGAGAGGAAGTAAGATACCCAACACAAAAGGTATAAGATAACAGCACAGAGTTCATAAATAGAGATCATAAGCCTGCATATCAATGGACTGAACTCAGGCATTAAAAGGCTGAGGAGAACAGAATGACTTAGAAAACCGACCCATCAATCTGCTGCCTACAGGAGACGCATCTTAAGACTACAAAGCAAAATAGGCTGAGAATCAGAGGCTGTAGAAAAACATACCATGCAAACAGCAAGTCAAAAAAAAAAAAGCAAGGATTGCAATCCTAATTTCAGATAAAATTGACTTCAAAGTGTTAAACCATAAAAAGGGATAAGAAAGGACACGATATAATATTCAAGGGAGCAGTAGACAAAGAACCATTAAACAGTTTAAATATATATCCCCCAAATAAGAGACCCACTCAATACGTTAAGTACACACTCCAAAAAATGAAAAAAAAAATCACAGACTCAATATGTATAGTAGATGACTTCAATACACTGCTCTTTGAGAAAGATCGCAGGGAAAGAAACTCAATAAGGAGGCTACACTTCTAAACACTACAATTAGATAAGTTGACCTGATAGATCTGTACAGAGCTCTCCACCAAAATACAAACTAATTCATATGCTTTTCAAGCCCAGATGGCACATACTCAAAGATAGACCTCATGCTGGGGCATAAGTCGAATCTGTACATAATTAAGGACATTGATATCATACAGAGCTCATTGACCACTGTGCCATAAGGCTGGAAATCAACAAAAGGAAGACGAAGAAAACAAGAGCAAACTACTGGAGTATGACTAGTTCTCTCTTGCAAAAGGTGTTCATACTGGCCTAGGTCAGAGATGGAATTAGGAAATTTTTAGACACCAATGAAATTGAGAAGACGGTGTATCAAAACTTATGGGACACAGCAAAGGCAGTTTTCAGAGGAAGTTTCATAGCTATACATGCACACGTGAAAAAGAGAGACTTATGATTGATATATATTGGCACAAAAATTGCAGCAACTAGAGCAGGGTCAACAGAACAATCCTACTAACAGCAAAAAAAAAAAGAAATAATAAAAATCAGGGCTGAGATTCAGGAGAGGGAAAATAAGAAAACTATGCAAAAAATTAATGCTGCTAAAACTTGGTTCTTTGGAAGGATAAACAGAATTGACAGATCATTAACAAACCTACCCATAGAAAGGAGGGAACAAATTTCAATAGCAAGGATGAGGGATGAAAGAGGGCACATTACAACAGACTCTAATGAAATCAAAAGGATAATTATACAGTACTACGAAGACTGTACTCCATGAATTTAACAATTTGGAAGACATGGAAAAATTCTTGGAAAAACAATCCCTCCCTAGACTATCCCTGGTGGATGTCAAGAATCTCAATAGACTCATAGGAACAGAAGAAATAGACAAGGTTATCAAGGGATTACCAAGCATTCAGAGAAGAACTGACACCAACCCTATACAATTCTCCAGAACATAGAAAAAGACGACAGACTCCTAAATGCCTTCTATAATGCTAGTATAACTCTGATACTGAAACCAGGCAAAGTTCCCACAAGAATCAAGAACTACAGACCAATATCCCTAATGAATATGGATGCAAAAATCCCTAACAAAATACTGACCAATAACAAAAGTATAAAGAACAAATAATTCACCATGACCAAGTGGGATTTGTCCCAGGGATGACTCAACATATGAAAGACCACTACTATAATTCACCACATTGACATGAAAAACTATAAGAACCACATGATAATATTGATAGATGTGGAAAAACCATTCAACAACATCTAACACCAGTTCTGTTTAAAACACTCAAGAAGATAGGATTGGAAGGGAAAGTCTTCAAGATAATACAAACTATATATCAAAAATCAACAGCCAATGTAGCAGTCAATGAAGAAAAGAGGAACACAAATCCACCGAAAAACAGGACCAGGCAAGGATGTCCCTTGTCCCCACTCTTATTTAACACCATACTGGAATTTTTCACTAACATCCTAAGGTAAAGAAAAGACATCAAAGGTAATCAATCGCCTGGTGAAGGAAGAGGTGAAACTTTCATTATTTTTGATAATCTTTTAAGTGAAGCTTGAACTCCTTCCTTTAATACCATTGATTATTGATCATATGTGAGCTCTTAAAATGTTTGAATGTTGATTAATTCTTGTTTAGAACAGTAACTCTGTGTTTTCCGTTCATCTTCATTTGAGGTTTCTTGCATATTATGTTCAGGTCTCCTTCTATGGTCTCCTTCAATATTTCAAATTAAGGCTTAATGTTTTTCCCTTCCATTCTTTCAGTTTGAGATATGCTAAGAATGCCCTCCCTTGTGGTCTTCCAGCTCCAGGTCTTTCCGCATTAATTACACTCTTCCATGTTGTCTTCTTGAACTTACCTTTGACTTTTTCTATTCAGTTCTTGCATTTCATAATGTCTCCCACTTGCTTTGCAACTCAATGTGCAAGCACAAATTTCCAAATCTTTTCTGATATCCTCTTTGGCCATTTGTTCTCCTGTCTTTTTAATAACATTTTGTTTTTTGCACACCTAATGGTTTTGATGTCATCCCACGGTTCGCCAGGTCTTCTGTCATTAGTGTTCACTGTATCAAATCTGTTCTTGAGATGTTTTCTAAATTCAGATTGGACATATTTGCTGTCTGGCATGATATTGTATTTTTACTCTCATAAACTTGATTTAATTTCCTTTAATTTCAACCTGAACTTGAATCAATTGTTAATCTGTTCCTCTGTGGCCCCTGGAGTTGTTTTGACTGCTGATTGTGAGCTTCTTTACCAGCTTTTTCTACAGAAATTGCCAATTTGATTCTTGTGTAGTCTATCTAATGAATCCATGTGCATGTTTGCTGTTTATAGTGCTAGAAAAATGTTTTTACAATGACGTCATTGATCTTGCAAACTTCTATCATGGAACTTTGGGGTATAGTGTTCTACAAATTATCAATTCTTTTAAAATTATTTGTTTATAAATATCAATTCTTGTAAGGTGATTTAAAGTGTTAAAATGTTCCACATCTTCGATGACTTTTCATCTGGTTATCGTATCCATTGTTGAGTGAAGGTGTGGCGGTTACATAATCTCCTGTCACCTTGCAAAGGGTAGAATCTATCCTGTCAATCAGGTTGAAGTTTGATGACCTCATTTGGAGACAGCAAGGAGAAAAATAGCTCACTGAAGATCGGATGCGCTCCGTCTCTGTGTGACATTCCTATTGACAAACCACAAGGAACCACACTGATAGAGCCAGTGTCCAGGAGCTGGAGGAGCCACATGGAGACCCACACCAGCACTGAGATGCTTCCACCTCCGCTGGATCCACAAGACTTTATGCCCACTGGCCTCTGCTCTTCGTGCATTCAGCGTCATTGCATGGCTACGTGAGCCTGAAAAGGAATCAACAGGCTGGTAACAGACCTATGGGCTCATATTGGATTTATGGAATTGACCTGGACTGGACCGGGATGTTTTCTTAATAACAATTACTCTTTGATATAAAGTTCTCTCTGACACACATATGAGTGTCTCTGGATTTGTTTCTCTAGTCTGCCCAGACTAACACAGAAGGGTACTAGATTCTCTAGCTTCATTCATCAATTTAATTTCAAGTATTATCTCTCTTTTTTTTTGCATGGGGTGGGGACATCACTACCCTCTGGTGGGAGTGGGAAGCCCAGTCTTGCTCCTGGAGAGCTGCTGCTGGATTTGAACCACCAAGCCATTGGGCTGCAGTCCCACACTCAACTACGCCACCGGGGCTCAGCCCACGAGTATTATCTCTTACTTCCTTTAATTCTCTTCACTTTTACTTCATGAACTTCTGGTATCGGGTGACGCATACTTGTAATTACTATGTCACTCTGAGGGTTTAACCTTTGAGTCGGTATGAAACAGTGTCCTTTTTATTATTGCAAATATACAGATAAATCATTTTTATGTGTCCAATTCGGTAAAACCAACATAATCAACCATGTTGTGCAACTATCACTAATATTCACTGCCAAATTTTCCATCCCCATAAACAAGTAGCTGATGCTACCTAACAGTGATTCTCCTTTTCCCCAACCCTCCCACTCTTGGCAACAATTATTAAACACTCACTCACTCACTTGCCATGGAGTCGACATTGACTCATAGGGAACTATTCCTGTAACTTTAATGGGAGTAGAAAACTCAGTCTCTCACACATGGGACCGCTGGTGGTTACAAACTGCTGATCTTGTGGACTGTAGTCCAATCCATAAATACTATGCCACCAGGGCTCCTGTGTTAAGCTCTGGTCTCTCTCTATTTGCCTATCTTGGGTATTTCACGTGAGTGAATCCAGAAGCACATTAAAAGATTATCTTTCTAATAAAGCGGGCTTTATCCCAGGAATGCAAGGATGATTCAAAATTAGAAAATCCAGTATGCAATAGATCACATTAATAGGACAAACACAAGGGCTGCACAATCATCTGGCAATGCGGTGAAGTCTTGTGACAAAATCCAACTTGCTTTCATGATAAAAGGAAGTCATCTTTTAATTAGATGCAAATTATTTTGTTAGAAATCTACTATTAATATAGATAGTCCCATTTTCTGGTGCTTAATCATGCGTAGGGGTGTCTTATTCCATTCACCTTTTAACAGACTTGTGTTTTTCTCTTGCTCTTTTTTTTTAAATTAAAAGATCATTTTATGGGGGGCTGTTACAGCTCTTACAACAATCCATCTATCAATTGAATCAAGCATCTGTTGCCACCATCATTTTCTAAACATTTCCTTTCTATTTGAGCCCTTGGCATCAGTTTATCCCTTTTTCCCTCTCTCCCACCCTCACAAGCTCTTGATAAATTATAAATTATTATTTTTATATAATAAAACAGCTGTCTCCCTTCCCCTATGGGTTTCTATTGTTCATCCCCTGGGGGGCAAGGGGTGGCTGTTTATGTGTCAATCATTGCGATCGGTTCCCCCTTTCTCTCCTCCTCTCCACTTCCCCCTACCCTCCTGTTATTGCTACTCCCACTTCTGTCCGAGGGGTTCATCTTACCTGGATTCTGATTGTGTCCTGACGCCTTATCTATACCAGTGCGCGTGCTCTGTTCTAACCCTAAGTGAAAGGCAGGGCTGGGGTCATGATAGTCGTGGTGGTGGTGGTGGGAAAGCCTCAAGGAACCAGAGGAATATTTGGCTTTCAGCAGGATGCCTGGGCAGGCTCTTTGTATTCATTCTGTTTGGTGTTCATAAACATCTTGTACCCACATGTTTCTGTCTTCAATCACATTTCAGAAATTCCCAACCATTATTTCTTACATTTTTTCAATGTCTCTCTCCTCTCCTATTAACTCTCAACTCACTACCTCAGATTCAATGCTGACTCAAAGCCAATTCCTGTGGGCTTCTGAGACTGTAACTACTGTTTTTTCTAATACACACCTTTATTGTTTAAGGCTTCACTGTATCACATTGGTGCATGTTCAATAGCTTCTTTTCCATTCATCCATTGATAGACATTTAGTTTTTTAAAAAACATTTGCTTTTGTGGATAGTGTTGTTAGAAACATGGATGTGCATAGGTCTATTTATGTAATGGCTCTTATTCTCTTTGATATAAACAAAGTAGAGGCATTGATAAGTCATAAGTTATTTCCATTTCCAACATTTTTCCCTTGAGCCCTTGGTATCAACTTCTCATTTTACCCCTCCCTCTTTCATCTTTCCAACCCTCATGAATCCTTGATCAATTATATATTATTGTTATTTCATGCCTTATATGGTCTGTTTTCTCCCAGACTATAATTATTTAAGGGAGCAGAAAGCCCATTCTTTTCCCCAAGGAGCTTCTGGTGGTTTTGAACTACTGACCCTGCAGATCAGAGCCTTCCTGATAAAATGGACTAAGCATTTCAATATCGTGTCCATTCACTGCAGTTATACAGAGACGAATCCTTTACTCTATGCAGTGAGGCAGTTATATCTTTCTCTTTCTGATAAAATATAGAAATAGATGCAGGGCAATTGGTAGAAAGAAACAATTGAATTATTTGATGACTGTGACCCCCCTTGGCTTTTCTTGTCCTGGCTGACTCCCTAGGCCCAGCACAGGCTCACCTCAATAATGCATTCTCAGTGAAAAAGTGTGCCACACTAAATGACCACTCACATGGTGGCTTATGACACTACATATCTATTCATATGATTTTGGAAGCTGAGCTCAAGGTGTTGGTGGGGCTGCAATCAAAGTCTAGAGGAGACGCCCTCCCTTGCATCTCCCAGCTTCTGGTGGCTGTCAGCATCCCTTTGCTTGTGGCTGCCTCACCACAATTTCTACTTTCACCTTCATTGGCTTTCTCCTTCTCTATATGCATTGTTTCCCTGGCTTTCCTGTTGTGAGGACACTGTGTTTGAACTTAAGACACCCGTCCCCCCACAGATAACGCTACGTGTGATCCTTAGCCACCTGCAAAAGTCTTTTTTTTTCTTTACAAGGTAGCATACACAGTCCCAGGAGTTAGGGTCTGTCTATTGCTGTGTCACTATTATTCAGCCCACTACAGTCGTGTTGGTGGTACGTCATCTCAGGGCCATGAGCAGTGGTCACCTGAATGCGAGGGACCTAGAACCCACGCCCTCTAACTCCTGGCCTTTGTACGTCCTCCCTGCACGATCTGGACTTGGAAGAAGGCAAACCGGAGTATTCATTCATCCCCGATCCGGTGTCCTCTTCCTCCATCCTCAAATTCACTTTTGAAGTAGGCGGCGGGGGGTGGAGGTAGGGTGGGGACCTTAAGAGTCCTAAGAAAATGTAACCCAAACATCTTTAACCGGAAAATGTTGCCTTCGTTGATTTGCTGGCAGTTGTCTAATTTTGAACCATATGAAGAAATGGGCACAAGGATGTCTGTGATGATCAGCAAGTTCAGAGATACCATCTTACAACTACCAGATACTTTGGTTTTTCTCAGAGGCCTTGAAGAGAAATATAATCTCTGAAATTACAAATCCCCCATGGAAGCATCCAGAAGGAGGTGTGACAAAAGGCAATGAGCAAAGGGAAAGTTTATTTCACGAAACACTCCTAGATCACTAAATTTGGAGCGACAAATTTGTAGCCAGTCTTCCTGGCTCTTGGGACAAGGATCAGGCACAGCTCCTGGGCACACAGCATAGGAAGGTTTTGCTCGACTAGATACTGCTTGATGAGTTGATGGTGATTAAGAAACTGTTCTTTCTCAAGGAACTGCATTTGGGTTTTCCTTGTTCTCTATCTACCCTCACCATCCCCACCAAATAAGGAGAAACACTGTGCCTCAGAGGCTCCCAAATGTGAGAATCATGAGGTCAGAGGGCATGGGTAGATAGAGGATGAATTAGATTCCCAATCCAGGTTTCACTGCAGACCAATAGAATTGCAATCTCTAGGTGTGGGTCAGAGGCAGCAATGTTTCTTCAAGTCCCCGCTCCTGCTATGCAGACTAGTTTGTGAATCCCTGCTCTAATTTATTCCCTTACTACAGTGGAGCTGTGCAGGACACTGTGCCTCATCAGAGGTTTTCTCTACTGAGTTGGAACCAAGAAAACTAGCTGACCTTGTTTGCTGATTCTGATATTTTTAATTCCTAAAAATTAGCATTTGATTTAGTCCCCTCCCCCCCGCCTGCTACCCTATTTTTTTAAATAGCAGTAACTCTCAGTACATGACCATAGACCCCAGGAAGGGCATGGGAATCTCTGCGAGTGGGACAAACATGCATCTCTCCTTTGTTTACACATCACCATTCTATGATAGTGTGTTTGTATTTGGTGCCAAAGCATTAAACCACATGTGGAAAGTGACATGCTATTTAGAACCTTCAGGAAAATGGATAATAACCTATGGATCCCTGTAAAAACGAAGGTGATTAAATGGAGTCCATGGACTGTCCAGTACACACTTGACCTGCAGTTTGCAGCCTCTCCTGGGGCTGCTCACAGCCATCCTCTAGCATTTGGCAAAGGCTGCTGGGAAAATCTTGCCCTCGCTCTCACGGAGGTGGTGCAAACCGCGGAGACCTGGTCAGAGAGGGCAATGGGATGGATGCATGTCCTATCTTTGGCTTTTTGGGTCATATGACTGCACGTTCACTATCAATCACATATCCTCAGGGTCACACGTGAGGAGAAAGAAATGGAGCCAAATAATTAGAAGCAGTGCTGCTGATTTTTAACCCCTAACATACCTGCTGGAATGGCTCACCTTCCCCATCTTGGTAGGCAAGAAGATCTTC
The DNA here is from genome assembly GCA_004026705.1 of Nesogale talazaci. Classification (NCBI taxonomy): domain Eukaryota; kingdom Metazoa; phylum Chordata; class Mammalia; order Afrosoricida; family Tenrecidae; genus Nesogale; species Nesogale talazaci. The sequence goes on from PVJH01016251.1 coordinate 14,757, forward strand.
ATGGGAACATTATAAGTCAGGCAAGAGGCATCTGTGGACCTTTCTCAACCTTCCCAGTGCCACCCTGAGCTGACAACAGCCCCGAAATGCTGTCCCTCCTGGAAACCTTAGCTTCATGACCTATGTCCAAGTGCCAAGTACTAGAATTTGTGACTCTGAAGTTATCTGTGGAAAAAGTTTCACAGGTCCATTTTGTTTGGGTTATTTAGTACATGAGAACACTAGGTTGTTGTTGTTGTTGTTGTTTTTGTCTTGCTTTGTTTTGAACACATAAGAAGCAAGTTATAGAAGAGTACAGGTTTTTAAAACGTTACCAGGAGGTGGAGGGAAGGTGGACTAGAAAGGGGAAACCGGTTACAGGGTCTACATATGGCCTCCTCCCTGGAGTATGGACAACAGGGACATAGGTGAAGGGAGAGATCGGCCAGTGTAGAATATGATAAAACAATAATTTATAAATTATCGAGGGTTTGTGGGGAAGCGAGGAGGGAGGGGAACTATGAGGAGCTGACACCAGGGGCTTAAGTGGAAAGAAAATGTTTTGGGGAATGATGATGGCAACACGTGTACAAATGTGCTTCACAAACAATGGACGTATGGATGGATCGTGATGGGAGTTGCATGAGCCCCCAATAAAATGATTAAAAAAAAAACAACAACAAAAGGTATTATTCTGACTTTCAGTTCTCCATTCTAATGGAGCAAAACAAATCACGTGGACTAGGTGACACGTGTTAGGGTCCTGGGAACACATCCTCCCCTAAGGCCTCACTGCTCGAGTGGTGGAGTCAGTTCTTGACCACGGTGACCCTGCACACATGAGATTAAACCACGGTAAGGCCAGGGCCTGCTTATGGCAGGAGTCCATTCTAGGCGATGGCGCCCCTTTGTTGCTTCCACTCTTCTACGAAAAGCCCAAGGTGGTCCTTCTGAGTCAGGCTCTTTCTTCGGAAACCGAGCAAAGGTTTTGTTGATGCAGCAGGAGGTGAGCCTCTGTGGTTGCTTACAGCCCTGCCCCCAGGAGAAGAAAAAGTTCTGCAGATGACAGTAGACTGTATTTATTGAGTACTTGAAATGCGGTGTACACTTAGGAATCTTTATAAACATTTAATACAACTAAAACCACAACCGGTCGACAGGCTGTGCTCTCCTTGGCATTCCACTCTGGAGTTGACACCTGGATACGGTGGCGTGGGGGAGACCCAGGCTGTGATTCCAGTCCAGCCAGCGGCCTCAGGTCATGATCGAGATGGTGACCAAAGCATTGGCCTCTTTCGAAGGGATATTCCTTGCCCAGAAGAGGCACCACATGTTGGGATTGTGAGACCAGGTCTCAGAGAAAAACGGCTGACGTGACAAAAAAGATTATGTGAAGGCGGCCCCTACGGATCCACATCCATGCTGGTCGTCGGACAGGCCAGGCCAGGTGGGACATCTAGAGGGGATCGTTCTTTGCCAGCACGGTCGTTTGGCCAAGCTCCGTCCCCCCTTCTCCCCCCCATGGGCCGGTCTCATTAGCAAGCACTCTCACCCTCCTCAGGGCATGCTTCTCAGGGCACCCCTGATGGGGGTCACAGCTGTAGCTCCGAGGTGCCAACGAGACCCAGGGCTCTGGCCTCTTCTGCAGTCAGGCCATTCTTCAGGGTTCTTCGCACTGCAGGGGCCCCCACAGTGCAGCGGCAAAGGGAGGAGAAAGAGAAGAAGACATTATCAGGGAGGTGGGGGACAGCCTACACCAATCCACCCCCGGGCCCTTCCTAGAGATGCTCAGGGAGTCAACAGGGGTCAGAGAGGCAGCCCACCGTCCTCCTGCCGGAGAGCTCTGGTGGTTGGGGCAGCAGTACTCTCCCTGCCAGTACAAGACACACCTTGAGGGGCAATATGCTGACCTGCCAAGGTTGCTGGCATGGAGAGCCTAGAGGAAAAGGAGCTCGGAAAGTGGGGAGGGGAGGAGAGGTCCACCCACCCAGAGTGTCTAAGAAACCAGAACACACAGCATCTGGCCACAGGAGAGCCAGAGCTGGGACAGTCACCGTTGAGAACAGGAGACTCTGAGTTCCAGAGTTGTACATCAGGTGAGCTCACCAGGACACAGTGAGGGTTTGGCAGCAGTGAACCACCCTGCAGAGCTGAAGGACTGGTACCCAGGTTGGGACAGAGCCAAGAGCCTGTGGTCCCACCAAGGCAGGTCTTGACATGACCCAAGGCAAGGGCAGTGGTCAGAGTTGTTTCCCCATGAGTGTGGTGGGTGTGGCAGTCATGTGCTTATGTTAATTTTATGATTGAAATGTAGGGGTAGAGTCTAGCTTGTTAATCTGGAAATAGCCATTGAGTAGCCAATGAGGCCTCTATGTGGGCATGGCTTTCACCTGAGACTCCAGGGAAATCTCGCCATGTTTCCCTCGTGAAGATGAGAAGCTATCTTCCCCAGTTGTTGGGAGTTAGTTTTAGGGGATGATTAATCACAGGCAACACAGAATGGCGGCATCTGGGAGGCTGGAGCCGGTGGAGAGACCACACGGCTTTGCCCTGATGGAGCCAGACCTCTGAGGCTGGGGCAGCCACATGGAGGCCTCTGCCAGCGATGAGATGCTTCTGCCACCATGGGATGCTGTTGATGGACACTGAGCCCTGGAAGCGAGGAGCCATGGGGAGACCCCTGTCGGTGCCAGGACTCTGCACCCACTGACCTGTGACTTCGTGAGTCAGAGGGAGACTTTATGGACTGATTTCGGGCATATGGTTTAATATCAGACTTGTGACTTTGAGCTGTACTGGGCTGGGATGTTTTCTCAATGACCTGTTTCTCTTGAATATAAACCCATTCCTTGTATCCATATGCATGTCTCTGAAATTTGTTCCTCTAGTCTACCCGGACTAACACAGTGGGTTTTCACCTGAACTCATCTACAGGCCTCCAGTGACTCCTGTAGATGAGAAGCCAAGGAGGAAACTGCCAGCTTCTTAAGAGGGAGAAGTGGAGGCTACTCTCTGCAAAGCATACTCGGCTCAAGAGGTGGGCCAATGACCAGTTTCAGCGATGGCTACAGTGGACAGATGGAGGCCCACTCAGAGTTCAACAGTTTTGAAGCAGCCTTGTGTTTAGTTGGGCGTGATGACTCCCCTCTCGTTGTTTAACGTCGATCAGTTTCAACATCAAAACAAAGGCTGGATAAGGGTAAGAGGAGACATTATGCCTTCCAAGAAAAATCCTTTCATTTGAAAGGTCATCTAATTACAGGGTTCTGAAGGCACACGTGGTGTGTGGCCTGTTCTATGTTTCCTTAAAAGTCGCTCAGAGTTGAGGGCATCTGCTCTATTTTCATAAGATGGAGCGCCCTGGACCCCCCTTCCTCTCTACAGCTTAAAATCTGCCAGAGTCCCAGAGGTGACAAGGACAGGCTCCAGACCAGCGTGCAAAGGAGAGGAATAGAAAGCTACCCGTCAATGTCCTCTCATCTTCCTATGCCAGCCCCAGCTCCACTCTGCTCTTCTCCTCTGTGATCCGGGAACACAGCTGGGTCTCCTAGAACAGGGCCCACCCAGTGAGCCTCTGCAGGCCACACTCCTCCTATCACTCTCCATCATCCCCTGGACAGAAGCTCACTTAGCCTGCAAAAGACCAGGTAGACCATGACCACAGCAGACTCAACAGCTCCCAACAGCTCTTAATACACAAGCATCTTCCCTCCCAGGGCTCAACCTCTGATCCATCAAGGAGTCAAGAAACGGATTATTTATGGTCCACCTACTGTGTGCTCAGCACTTCACTCCCAGCAGTGAAGTTCCAACAGAAGACTCACAGGCATTAGACCTGGGGACGTTTTGCTTTGTTTTGTTTTGCTTTATAGACACACAAGGAAGGCCTTTGGCGAGGAGGGTCCCCAATCAAGCCGCACACACGACTGTCTTCCCAAACCCAGCGTGGGGCCCCAGAACCTCCCATCTGCAGCTGCTCCTGAGCTTGCTCACTTGCTTCCCCTGTGGGGTCTGGATCGAGTGTCTAACTCATCCAGACAAAATGTTTGGTTCCCAAGCCTTGGCTGGAGCCAGATGACATTGAACTGAGTAATGGAATTTGTCCTATGGGGCAGCAATAAAAAGACTAGTTTGCAATAAGCTCTTATGTTCTTTAAACAATGCCTTGAAGTGTCTGCTTGAGAAAGAAGACCATTTTCAGGGCATGACAGAAGACAGAATGCCTGCCATTCTTGAGTAGAAAGGCCCGCTCAGACCTCTAAACCAAGAGACAAAATACTGCCCGCACAAGTCTGGGCTATCCCTGCTGGGCATCTTGCGTTGCATCCACTCACCCACACGGTGGGGGCGTGAGCTGTGTCTAGGAGAGCAATCTTTGTACTTCTGGGCCCAGATGACAGACACAGAGCCCACAGAACAGCGGAAGATCCCACTCGGGCATCGGAAGACGTGGTTTGAGCACCTCACACGGTGGCCTCAGCCCTGAGCCTGTAGTGTTCAGTTCATTTAAAGCACTGACCGTGGCACCCATCACCTGTAATCATCTACCTAGAAGATGGGGCTGCAGGCCAGCCTGTCTGCGACAAGCTCCGAGGACAGAACAAAGGTAGGTGGTGCCCACCCTGGTCTTGTCCCCTGACAGCACACACAGCCCCTGTCCTTCTGGATCGTCTGCCCCTCAGTTTTGAGGCTGCAGACCTAGAGAGCAGCCTCCCTCTGCCCTACCAGGGTCTCTGCTGGGGGAGGGGAGGCTGGTACAGGCACCATTCCCTTTTGTCAGATGCTCTTTGTACAAGACCTGGCCCCGTCGATGGGAACTGATTTTCTGCAGGTCTTCACCACCAGGTAGAGAAGCTGTCTTAGACATATCCTCACGATGTGTCAAGAAATTCAGTCAACTCTATTCCATTCCATTCCTTCTGAAAAGGAGTCAGAGTCAATTCACTTTACTATTTGAAACACTGTGGCAAATGAGGGGAGTTAGCTGAAAGGAGGTTTGTGCCCCAGGTCATGTTGCTGGGGGAGAGGGGTGGTGGGAAGGGCCCATTGGCAGTCTGTTTCTCCCTCCCTCGTCAGGTCAAGTGCAAGGCCAGCAGCCATAAGGAGCACCGCCCTGAGCCCAGGGCTGGGACCCATGTCTCCGTGGTCACCAGATGGACTAAGAAAGTGGAGAGGGGGCAGGCAAACAGTTTGAGGGTGAATGCCCAGGACAACAGATTCTGTTGGACAGGGATCCCTTCTCTCAGGAAGTTTCAATAAAGCCACAAGGGGGTTCGGGGAATAAGAGAAAAGTGGGGAGTACAGACAGGCTGGCAGGAGATGGAAGTACACGGACTGGACTTCCACAGTGCAAACGGGTCTTCCCCCAAGGGATGATGGTGGGGCTGGCTGGGGGTCTGAGAATAGCGTAGCTCACCCTATGCACGTCCTATTTCTGCTTCCCGCTTCAACACTCTGGCTGTCTCCTAGCTGCCCTTCCCTCTTCTCCCCTCCCCCCAGGACTTCTCCTGCCTGCCCCATGACTCTGTCCCCTCACAGCACGGGCCACTCTGCTGGTGCCAGTGGACGCACCCTGCCCCGGCCACTATGACAGCTTCAGCCTCAGCTGGGGTGTGGAGTGGGGTAGGGTGGGGTTGACACTGGGTACCTCTGCTGTCATCCTGCCAACTCAGGGGCAGCCAGGTATATTCTCTCTCTTCCAACCCCTACCTCCTTGCTCCCTGCCTGCTACAACTCCCCCAACCCGCGTTCTATGACCTCAGAACTGAACTTGACAGTATATCCTGAGAAACACCCTGGGACCACTCTGTCAGGCTGAGCTGGCCGTGAGCCTGGTACCAGGGTGATGCCCTTTGCTGTGTGCCAGTCACCTCACTGTGGAGAGGGAGGACACGAAGCCTGAGAGATGATGCCAGTGATGAACAGCAAGTACGTGGGGTGGGGGTGGGGGAAGGGCTTGTGCCCAGGCAATGCCAGGCTGGCCATTCTCGGGCAACCCTTCCTATTGATGGGCACCAGCAGAGCTTTCCTGCCATGTGTCAGCAGCTCTTCTCCACGCTCCCCTCTGGATCGTCGGCATGTCTCGCTTCCTCTCTTTATTTTGCACATAATGTCCCATGTAACTTGAAAATACCTTGTTTTTACTCAGAGATTAGATTTTGTACCGGGCGGCATCCTTGTTAGGCGTTGGGCTGCTCACCTCACCTCCCTGGGAAAAGACCATGCTTTCTACTCCCGTCTAGAGTGACCGCCGCTGACACCCACAGAAGCGGCTCTACCTGGTCCCAGGGCGTCACCAAGGGTCAGGATGGACCTGATGGTGGTGAATGCGCGCACGCACGCGTGTGTGTGTGTGTGTGTGTGTGTGTGAGAGAGAGAGAGAGAGAGAGAGAGAGAGAGAGAGAGAGACAGAGAGAAACAGAGACACTGGGAATAGTACCCCTAGGATTATAGGAACTCATTTCAGAACTTGAAGATGACTTAAATGCAGGTCAGACAGTTAAGAGGTAGTTCACTCTGATGGTGTTTAAAACAGTCCATCTACAATGGTCTTTTTCTTTGTGGAAGCTGACTGCTGAGCAGAACCCACCTGGCAGGCCCAGCCAGGCCCCGTCAGGGTGGGGAATTGTTTGAAGATCTACAGTGTTCAATGATTTGAGGTTGGAGTCTGTGTTTTGCTTGGTTTCTGGTAAGGACAGTTGTTTAACCACCTTGCACTACTTTTCTTTCATTCCCCCCCCCCCCACACACACACACTCCTGTCCCTTACAAACAGAGGGTCCCCAAATTGACAGATGTTCTACAAAACAATTGGGCGGTGTTTCCCAAAAAACGCCAAGGTCCTGAAATGCTAACTTTTCAGTTCTGAAAAACGGCACTGCCATTATACACGGTGCTAACATTAGGGAAAGCTGGAGGCGGGACAACAGGCAGCTCTGACTCGAAACTTTTCCGTTCAGTGGAACATTGCTGAGGGTAGCAAGTGTTAACTGGCGGGCTCTTGTGTTCCTGCCGCACGGGGTCTCATTCCTGCTGTTGTTGGCTAACCCTGGGCAAGAGATGAGCCTGGAAGGGAGGAAGGGTGGTACGAACAGACACTGGACCACCTAAGGTACCTGCCGCGGTCTCTCTGTGAACCCCCAGGACTGCCCGATGGGCTGCCACGACGGTTTCCCTTGTATCCTAGAAGCCAGAGGTGGGCGAGGTCCCGGGATGCGAAGGGGACCCAGTCTTCACCTCTCTTATATGGAAGGGCACATCCCTGAATGTAGGAATAAACGTGGGGTGTTAGCACTGCAGCCAAGATGACACAACACCACCGCCTCTTATGGAGAGGCCTCTGCACTTTCCGAGTTGGTCTGGGAGGAAGCCCCCGCTTCAGTCTCAGAACAGCTCTGGGAGACCAGAAGGATGGGCACCAGGGTCGCTTTTTGCTGCTCCTTCCTCTGTGAACCCCCACTCTGGGCCAGATGCGTGCCTGGCAGACGGACGGACATGGAGGAGGTCGCACACTCCAGCTTTGCTGTGCTCGTCCCTCATTTGGGAGGGTGTGCTGCTATCTGAACAGACATGCCAAACACTTCAAAACACCGCTGGCACCCGGCTCTCCTCCTGGAAGCATCTCCCTCGGGCCTGGTGGCCTGACTTCTTGCTCCCTAAGAGTCCCAGCCAATAGACTATACTCCCTGAGTTTGGTCACTTCTCCAGGGGCCCCTGATGGTACTGAGTCTGTTTTCCGTCTGCGAGCATCAGCTCTGGCTTGTCCTAGCTCCCCGACATTATTTATTAACCGTCCCTGTCCCTTTCAAAGACCCTCTCCTGCGTCTATCCCCCGCACCCGCCAGGCCCTCGTGGTACATGGCAGTGCCTGTAGATCGTCCCCTCCCTCAGGCTTTATTTCCTTTCCAAGGGAAAAAAAATCTTGAAAATCTTGACAGGCTTAAGTTAGGTCCAATAGAACCAGAGAGCTGCTGCTGCTGCCCTACCCTGCTCTGGCCAATCGCTCCTGCGTCTGGGCGGGGCCAGCGATGGTGGCCCTCCCTCCCAAGGGCACAGACCCTCACCCTCACCCTGGGCCTTGGAAGTGCAGTGGCTCAGGGAAGTGACTTTCCGTTCTTCCTGTTTTCCTGTCCTTGTGCCCTGTGGGTGGCAGGAGGGTGGCCTGGCTGCTTTGAGAAGAGGCCTTCGCACACCTTTAACAAGTGTTAGGAAAAGCAAGGGGCTGGGTCGATCGTAAGCCACCACTCTTTAGGAGATGAACGTGTGAGTGAGAGACTATGGCCCTTTCCTTTATTATCCGTGCAGGGCTGTCTTTTTGAAAGCCTTTGGCTTATGGCCACACCTCGCTTCCCCTCCCAAAGCTTTCACCATGGGTCCAGGATAAAGAGGGAAAGCCTCTTTAAATAAAATGCAGGGGCACTTTTCTTCCTGGGATTAGCGCAACCATCCCTGGGTATTTTCAAACTGCACGTTGGCTAAGTCGAGCTGACGGGGCTGTGCTGTGTATCAGTCAGGCCCAGGGCATAACCGAATAGTTTGTAAGACAGAGCGGGTTTTCCCTAAAGGATTCTTCATACTCCATCGTTCTCTTTCTCCAGGAAAGTCTGCGTAGCAGCTAGCATGGTTACATCCGCTGGCATTCAATAAGAGACACAAAACAAGATTCCAGCTAATCTAATAAGCGTGAGCCCTCACGTGTTCTCCGAGAGGAACACGGGAGGGGAGAGAGGCATGGTGGGAGGAGAGGCAGTCAGGGCCCCAAATCAGAATGCTGTGCTCCCTCTGCAGCAGTTCCTGGAATCAGACTTCGGGCTGTTCCGACTGAGACACTATTTGTACGAAGTGACGCACCTTGAGTTTCGGAGCTAGCCCAAGAAAGCAGTGCCTGTGAAGCACATCAAAACCCTAACCTCCGTGCCAGCGCTTGGCAGCCAGTCCCTGGTTCAAACACACCAACCACCCTGAAGGGAGAGAGATGTGGCCATCTGCTTCCATTGTGCTTCACAGTCTTGGCAGTTCTGCTTTGTCCAGGAGGGCGACTGTGTGTTGGAATTGACTGGAACACAGGGGGGTGTTTTTCTGTCTATAGAAATAAGGCCCCGAGCTCCAAGGGTCCTGGTTACATCAATGGTGGGTGAGCTCGTCCTCCCCTGAGTCTCAAAGGGAGACTCAGAAGGAAAGGGGGCCTCGATTTCTCTCAGCTGTGATGGAATTTGGTCTCCTGTGAACCCCTAAGCCTTGACTCTGCTCACTGACAGCCTGAACTGGTGGCGACACGCAGGCAGCTGGGCAGATGCCCTGGCTCAGAGACAGGTCCAAGCAAGGAATAGTAAGGGTTCGTGGGACCTCTACCCACTGTGCGCTAGCTAAAGTTTATTGTGCCAATCTGGCCAATAAACACATTGAAGGGCAGGGAGATAAATGGCTCAGTGAGCCTCGCCTTTCCAGTTCTCGGGTCTCTTGCTTTCTGATGGTCGGATTAGGGTGCAGCTGCCTTAGCCAGTTTCCTGCTTCAGCTGGCAAGGCTCACTTCCTAGGAGACATCCCTGAGGAGAAACCACACGGACCTGCCCTGATACAGCACTGGGTGCTGGAGCAGCCGTGTGGAGACCCCACCAGTGCTGAGTTTTACATGCTCAGTGATTCGGCTTTCTTCCTGCAGTTGGTGTCATTGTGTGTGTTTTGTGAGATGGAGGAGGACTTTGTGGATTCATGCCAGACCGATGGGCTCACGTTGGACTTATGGGCTTGGGCAGCACTGGGTTGGAATGTCTTCTTGATGTGCACTTATTACCCTTTATATAAAACTCTCCCTTATAAATATGAGTTTTTGTGGATTTGTTTCTCTAATGTACCCAGACTAACATACAGTGTCTGCCTAGCCAGTGACCAGGGCCTGCCGAGGGAGATCACACAGCTAAAGACACAACACATGGTGTTCTGTTTCAGCATTTTCTGGGGGCAGGCAACATCCAGGGAGCTAGAACCCCCAACTCCAAAACCAAAAGATGATGACCAAGAATGAACAGAGCTCTGGGAAAGCTCATCCTCCGTCAGACCCACTGGCCAATTGGAAGGTCTTGACGATAATCAGGGGGAGCAGAGGTGGTGGTGTCACGTAAGGTGAGCTGGCTCCACCTATTTCACGGGCTAGAAAATCCCATGTGAACATCATACAATAATGAGACCCTGATCGGCCCCTGCTGAACAAGTGGCCGACCAGCCAGGGGAGCCTGGGTTGATGGAGGTACCTCCGGAGGCCCCAGCTGTCCATGTATTTCAGTGTCAGCAGGCTGTTTGGCATGTGTGGGCCTAGCCACCGGCATCAAACACAAAAGCAGACACTTAATCATCCCCACGGATCCCCAAGTGGCTTGCGTGTCATAGATCTCTTAGGTTCTGGGATGGATTCTGTTTCATTTTTTTTGCAGTAGCTGGACGGGGACTGTCTTTAGTCCAATGGGTCCCAGTCCAAGAATGGGGGAAATTCATTATCCACTTGCCTCATCACCACCATCAAACAACCGGGTCAAACACAGCATCACTCTAGGGCCAAACAACAACTACCGTTCACATTGATTCTGGACACTTCCAGATCCCTGCAACTTCCTGTGAGAATCTAAATGGGGTCATCATCCTTTTAGCACTGACACTCCAGTCTAATGCCCACGTCTTTAATGCTTGTCTTTTGTCTCGAGAGTGCCTTTACTGATACATTAAGCTCGTTACAGATAAACACTTACATGCATGCAGTGCTGTGTTCGCTGCAGTAACTGCGTCACAGGATAAACTGTTTGGCTAAATCAGAAGAAGAGACAGCTGCTTCAAATCATCTTGGAATAAAAACTATACTGCAGGAAATTAGTTTATGTCGACCACAGAAACAGGCAAACTCTCCAGCCAGAAAGGGGAGAACGAATTGTGACTGAGTTACTCTTCCCGGGGTCCCTGTGTGTATCTCTCTAGGAATCAGCTCCCTCCGGGACCAGAGGGAGGAGCCAGCTCTAGTCACCAAACCAGCCTTTCACCTGTGGGGACTGGCCCACAGGCTCTCCTCCTCGGAAGCCTCTGCCTAACTCTGTCCACCTTCTGCCAGGGCACTCCCAGGCCTGCCACCTTTAGCCAGACCTCCTGGTGGGTGGCTTTTCCCAGTTCCCCTCATGGGTGATTGTTAACACTGACGCTGCCCTTTTAGGCAGACCCAGTTTCTGCCATTTGGTTACTAGTTATGAGTTGACCAGGAGCCTTGGGGATGCTGTCGTTAGGAATTGGATTGCTCACACCAAGATCAGCAGTCTGAAACCACCATCTGCTCCCTGGGAGAAAGAGAACTTTCTAGGTCCCCAAAGAGCGACAGTTGTGGACACCCACAGGAGCAGTTCTACTTTATCTGAGGGGTTGCTGTGATTGGCATCGACTCGGTGGGAGCAAGTTTTGTTTTGGGGTTGTTTTTTTAACCAGTATATTGAGTTGCACCCGGAGAGGTGCAACTGGTCACGTGCTTGCTCTCAGCAAAGCTTGGACATCCGAACGCACTCAGAGGCTCCTCACAAGAAAGACCTGGTTGTCTCCTTCCCAAGATCTGAGCCATTGTAGACCTGAGGCTGCCTAAGTTGCCAGCGGGTGTTTGGTTTGGTTTTTAGATAGAAGTAACAGGAAGGAGGGGCAATAAAGGGCACGCCCTGAAGATCATCTACTGAAGAACTCACAAAGCCACTCACACACTCACGGAAAGGCTCTTCGTGAAGTGCATTTCTTCTCAGGATGGAGAGCAATAAAAAACCTGGGCAAATGATATGCATAAGCCACCCTGAGAAAACCAAGACCAAGAGCAACAGGCTTGCAGGGCTGTACATGATGTCATGTGACTCCTCTCGCCCCAATCTCTGTAACTTCCACCTGACGGCCTTTCCCCCATGGGTCTGAGTAGATGGGGGTGGGGGAGGGGAGACACTGGTAGGACTCCCTTCTGCGTGCAACCTAACAGGGTTGCCTGTGACTGCCATCCTGCTGGGAATACAAGGAACCCTCTCAGGAGAAGGGAGAAGGAGATCTCATTACCAGCAAGAGCCAGGAGTGGAGTGCACCTTCTGGCCCCTGCGATCCCCACACAGTGAACCTCCGCCGTCCAGACGCCAGCTGTGGCACTGGAGTCACAGCAGAAGAGTAGCAGCAGCCATACCAGGAGTCAGAGCAGGAGAGAGCGATGGACACCCCCGCTCACAGAGAAAGTCCAGCCGAGTGCTTTGGGGCAGAGGGCTGGCTTGTGGAGTAGGGTGCCTCTGGACGCTTTACTGGGGGAGCTGAACATTCTGACCCAAGGAGTTGGAGCAGAGCGCCTCTGTGTTGAGGCTTATAGCTGAGTGACATGCCCTCGGGGTAATTATGAGCAGCCCTAAAAAAAAAATCTTTTGTAACATGGCCTAAGAATTTCTCCCCTGCACGACTGCAACCTGCTAGCTTCCTGAACAAACCCTTTCATGCTGAATTTTGTCGGTGAGTTCTGTGTGTCTCCTGCAATTCATGACTGAACTCAGTAACTGAAATATGTAAAGAATGTTGTGTGTGATAGAACAAGGCCCGGCATGCCTAGTGGACAGGGAAGCACAAATTAAATCCACAAGGGAGGCCTTGTACTATTTCACACCCTTCAGAGAGACAAACGTTCACACGTCAGCTCAGCTGGGATCAATTGAGACCCAGTATCCAGTGGCATGCAGGGGGATTTGAGGAGGAGTCTGTCATGATCGAGTGAGGCTGAAGAGACACAACCTGAGGCCTGTAATTCTTTTCCTGGTCTCAGAGCCCAAGCCGCCTCCACTTTATCAGCTTGGGGATCACCTCAAATGCAGACTCTGAGTCACTTGTATGAGCAGGGGCCCATGAATCTGCATTTTCGAAAAAGCCTCCAGGACAGTGGTTCTCAACCTTCCTCATGCTGGGACTCTTTAATATTGTGGTGATCCCCAACAATAAAATTATTTTCATTGCAATGGCGGCCTAGTTGTCATTTTGCTACAGGAGTCACGTGGGCGACCCCTGTGAAAGGGTCGTTCGACCCCCAAAGGGGTCGCGACCCACAGGTTGAGAACTGCTGCTCCAGGAGCTGCTCATATTGTCTGAGGCCCAACTCTGAGTAGCAAGTCCATAGATAAGTTCTTAGAGGAGTGCGCATGGAGTACCATGAAAATAGCAGTGTGTGTGTATGTATGTGTGTGTGTGTGTGTGTGTGTGAGGCAGAGAGACAGAGAGAAAGTACAAGGGGCTTGGTTATTGATAGTGAAACCTGCATACATATTTCTGAGGATGGAAAAGGTGCATTTCTCCAGGATCTCTTGTTTGTTTGTTTGTTTTCCATTTTAAATACGGAGGAACTATGCCTGGGGGGCCACCTGAGAGGGCCAGACCTCAGGGCCCCAACTCAAGGTTCGGAAGAAGTTGGCCTGGAAGCTCAGAAGTCTGTTACTCTAAACCCAAACCAAGAGCCTGGGATATCCACCTCCTCTGGGAGTTTGCTAGAAACAGATTCTAGGACCCACCCAACCTCCTGAACAGAATGACTTTTCCACAGGCTTCCAGTGGGTTGAGAGGCTCTGCTCCTTCTTGGAGAGTCACCAGGTGCCCTGTTCTAGAGTGGGGAGAGATTCCAGGCAGAAACGGAAGCAGGTCATGTAAATGGAGCAAGAGCTGCAAGAGCAACAAGTCCTGTCAATGTACCGAAGAGAACCACTAGGCCCAACATGGGCATCCCCCAGCCCAGTGCCCTCCTGGGAGGATCTCCATGGTGGCCATGTTGGCTCTCCCAAAGCTTGAGTTCTTATTGATCGCCCTTACCTACTTGTTGCCACTTCCTGGTCACTCTGCCCCGCTACCCCAGAGGATGGCAACTAGGCTTCCTTCTCACTATGTCCCACAAACTCCTTCTCCACCATCACTTATCCCCGGAGACAAAGCTGGAGGAGATAAGCACTCCGTCTGTGTGTTTCTGGAGTGGCCCGGCACGAAGGGTGGGGTCCTCTCCTGAAACACCAACAGGCCTCAATGAATGCAGGCAAGTGTCACTCACAAGATGCCTGAGGAGGCAGTTTCTCTACCGCAGAGGTTCCCTTTGAGTTGGCACGGTGTCTGAGTCTACAACGGTCACACCACAGCCCAGGGGGTGGGAGCAAGCCGAGGGAACTCAGACTAAAGAGAAACCACCACTCTGACCTCGATGGGTCTTCTGTTTGGTACTAAAAGGAAAGACTAAAAAACACCCAGCCTGGATTAACATAAATCATTTCAAGCATCCCAGTGATCAAAAAGGTTCTTGACTGTTTCTGTTTCTTACGCTTCAATATTTGTGGGCAATGGTATAGGAGACCAGTGAAGCACATAGCACTAACCCCAGGCCAGGACGTGCCCCTCGTCCTGGGTGAGGGGCAGAAGGGAAGCCTATAGCTCAGGACCTAGGCAGGACACGTACAGGGTCCTACACACCAGTGACACACACGGTCCTTTGAGGCTTTCCTGGGGACAGAGTATGAACTGAGAGGCCGGGCAGAAATGGCAAACACACGGGACAGTGTATGTGTATGTGCCGGCAGCCCCCTCCCTCCATACTGCCCAGCGGGAGATGAGGGCACGAAAGGTTTTGTTGGTCTCTGCAGATGAGCAGGGCCGGCAGGGGCAGACTTCCAGTGGCTGCCCTTCCCAGACGCATGTGGAACAAGGGGGCGGGTCCCCCAGCACCCCAGCAGTACACTCACGAGATTTCCTGTTGGCGCGGGACCGCTTCCTCTCTCTGGGCACTGCCCGCTGGCTGGGCACTTGGGTGGCTGACTTGACAATGCGGTCCATGATCTCGTCAGCCGCGTCGTCTGTGACGTTCGGGGAGTCATCGATCCCCATCGTCCAGGAACTAGTGGACCCTGAAGAACCAGACAACCAGAGAGTGCAATGGGCTAAGAGAGAGGACATGAGCAGAGGGCAGCAAAGGCTGGAGCAAGAGCTGCAGGCCAATGACCTTCGGGGCTCTGAACTCCCACCAACACATTCTGGGGACATGGATTTCACAGTACCTCCTAACACAGTTTAGTCTTGTCTCAATTTTCCCTTGACTGGACCCTGCCCGGCTTTTTGATGGTCTGGAGACGTTTTGGAAAGGGCCAAGTCTTGGAAATGCCCCCTGGAGCAGTTCTGATCAACACAACGGGGTCTCCTTGAATTGGAATCGAATGGACAGTAACTAATAACAGTGTGCTTAGTGAATACCAACGCGTTCGCTTAAGTTAAATAGCAAGCCAACACATTTTACAATAAAGACTCTCTTGTTGGATAGTCTAACTACTTAGAAGTCACAGCAGCATTGTCCTCTTCACCCGGTGAAGGGGAGTTCACATAAATTTCTTTTTAGTACATTGGTCTTCTCCCTGAGCAGAGGGTTATGTATGTATTATGTATGTTGTTGTATGTTGTGAAGATAGCCCCATGTTGATATGAAGGCAGAGATGCCTGTGACAAGGAAGCCCTACCAAGACTTAAGTTCCCCAGGACTGCAAACAGAGAAGAATGCTCTTTGAATATATTAATTTCTGTGTCCCTGTGACACGTGAACCTCTTGATCAAATCTATCAGGGGACATTTATTTCCATAAGAGGATATATGGAAAGTATATGCAAAATTATGAGCCTCCTTTACTTCATTTTATAATCTGTGAACAACTTAAAAAGTCTGTAAGGGTTCTCAGTGTTTACACCTGTGGACCCCAGTACTCAGTGACACAGAGATAGTAAATGTTTAGAAAATAGCAACCTATGAACAAATATGCATGATATGATTGATGTATGGATTGTAAGAGCCCCTAATAAAATCATTTAATTAAAAAAATAATAAAAGTTGTATAAACTGTCACTGGAAGACAATTTGTCATTCCTCCCCACCACACACAAACAGCACCTCACAGCACAGGAACAAAAAAAGTTAATAAGTACACTATTTAAAATGCTTGAGTTCTCACATGCTACTTAAAAAACAACAACAAAAAATAAAGACCTTTTTTGGTGTTTGCAATTAGCTGCTAGGTAATGAGTTGACAGAAAGCGTGTGGTGTTAATGAGCAAGTCAGGCACAGGCCAGAGGCCAGTGGCCTCTGATTTTCAGAAACCTGTGTGCTTGTGGTTGGATTTTTACTGCCAAGATGCCCTGTCACTCTACACAGCCACGATTTCTGCTGATCAGACGTCAAGGGCAGAATTAACTACACAGCAGTTCACACGTTCTTGGAACTGTAGCAGCTGCGACAGGACACCCGCAGGAGTTTGAGAACCATGGATATTGCACAGTGGCCCTCCAATGAGAAGGCTTTTTGTTGTTGATGAAGATACAATTTTATGCTTTTTTAAAAAATAAGAGCCTAACTACAGAACTGAATTATGCGAACTGAACACACTGTGTATTTTTTTCCGCTTAAACTAAGCACACTTGATGGACTTGATAAACTGACCAGATTTTAAGTGGGACCCCCCCATTGACCGGGGTGGTCCTTGATTAAAAATTTGTTCTATATGGAGCAACAAAAATGTTCAAAGAATGCAAAAACAGTATTGTAATGTATTTATTTTCATTTTAAAATGCTGTGAGATGTTGTTAAATTGTTAAAAAGAGGGACATCTGGTCACTTTATGTTAAAACACTTCTGCAAATAGGTGGGGCTTGGGATCGAGCCCTTGACATTGCTGTGGAGTTTGCTTGGCTCCCTCAGGGTGGCATGGGTGCTCTCCTGGAAACAAGGGGCCTCCTTTCCTACAGCTTTCTGATCGGAAAGACTCTCTTCAGCGCCGAGCAAGCAATGGTGCAATTGTGTTTTGCCCAGAAATTTCCTGTTTTCCTTTTTATCTATCGATTGAGAATTTTGTCTCATTTTGAAATGTCGGACAACCCTTCCAAAACACAAACACACACGGCTCAATCAATAGCATTTGCTCACAGGAACGTTTTCAGAGCATGGAGCAGGCAACGAAGGCCTCATCTGATCTTCCCCCCAACAATCAGGCCCCGTGCACAGCCTACGGGTCCAATTCTTCTCTAAGGAGACGTGCCAAGGGATGCGGCAGAGGAACAACCTGCCCAGGACTGTCAGACATGGTTTTGTGAAGACTTTATCATCTCATGGCCTCATTCCTGGTCTGATGGGTTTATCCCTTCTCCTTGATGGCTACGCCGACTTCCTGGTTACCGTTTACACCCGTCCTTCCCAGTCCTGCAGCGTTCTCCTCTGGGCCCCACTGCACCTGCGTGACCCTGCAGAAGCACACACCTGTTGCAGAGCCCAACACCCTCACTTCATGGTCTTCATGGTCTCCTACGTGATAGCAGGGCCAGGTACGCACTGCGCGACAATGGACATTAAGTGTCCTAGACCATGAGTGTCTCGTCTGTGTTGATTTTTTAACAGCATGAAAATCATGGTTTAAATTTAATTAGACTGTAATTTATTTTCCTTTCTAGAACTCTTAGCCCCAAGAAATACTCTAAAAGAAAAATAACTTGTCAAAATAGATGTTACATTGTTTTAATATAAAATGCTTACCTTTATTTCAGAAGGATAATTCCCTAGACAGACTTATAGTTAACAGCTCTTTCTCCCCGATAATGTCCAGGGGGGAAAAAGAGCTCTTTCAGCATTTAAAAATAATTCAATTTCTTTTCTGGATACTGTGGTTTCTGTCAAAAATGAAACCATCATTCTTGGCTTCCCCTACAAAAGGATGTCTTATTTATTATATATGTATATATGTATATATGGTTCCATCACGTCCAGCAGAATTGTACAATTGCTACCACCATCAGTTTCCAAACATTCTTTTCTACATAGGTTCCTTGACATCATCTCCCCCTCACTCCCTCCACCACTGGGCCCCCTTCCCCCTTATTCTACTTGCTGTCTCTCAAGGTTCATCAGTTCTGGGTTTCATATAATGAAAAATGGCAAACATATAACACAACGTCAAAAGGGTGACCTCCAATGACATGACACTTCTGAGGTACACGCTAATGTGAACAAACGAAAATCAAACCAAACAATACAGAAGATTTTGGAAACCAGATGAGGTTCAGCATATGGGGGGGGGGGGCGGGAATCTACTGACTATGTTTTAACTGTTCAAGTCAGATGAACCCCTCTTATGTTTTATCTCTTCAAAGCTCTCTGTGTAGTGACCACTTTGCTCCCAACCCTCAATGGCAGATAGCGGGAATCCCCAGAGACGTATTTCCTATGTAGTTCCACAAATTAATCTTGTGGGATCTGGCACCTATTTTTAACATAGTTCTTTTTTCTTTTAGAGTATGTCTTGAGGCTAGAGTTTCAGAAAGGATAATAAGCTATCCCCTTATAGTTTAAACCATGGCTTTCATTCTTTTAAACTGGGCTCCCTCAGTCAGCCGCAGCCTTCGGTACACCAGATTCTCACAATGGAGGCTCCGATACTACTCCCTCTTTTGACTTCTTTTAAGACCCCCCACACTACTTGACCTGCTAGCCGGGCACCATCTACATTCTTCGGCACATTTTGCTACAGCACGCATGTCTTCTGCCTGAGGGCGACTGTTGAGCAGAGCCATGATGTAAGCCCAAGTTGTTCTTAAATTGGAGCTCGGGTTTAGTGTAATTCCCGACCCTATTTCTGGATCTACTTTTTTGTTTTACTTTTGTGATTACTTGGTGCTTCATACATATGTCACATCATTCCACAGTTCATGCTGGTCAGAAAGAATTGTCTGATTGCTCCCATTGTTTCCTACCATACTCTTCCTCTCTTCTCTCTGGCTACTTATGTGATTTTATCTTTCCTTTATTTTGTTAAGCCAGTTTTTATGCTGTGCCTTAGTATGGCTTCCTTTGTATTTACTCTGCTTGAGATTTACCTTGTTTCTGGATAGCTATTGTTCACCACTCTGGGAGATTTCAGGCATTACCTCTTCAAACTTGGTTCTCATTCATCCTGTCTTTCTGATTATAATTTCACTTATGTTAAACCACTTGATATTTACCCAAGGATATTAGATACATATCTTTTTGTTTCCTTCTAATTTTCTTTTTCAGCTTGCACCTTTTCTACTAACCTGAGTTCAATGATATTATCTTTTGGCCGAGGCAGGTCAGAATAGGACTACTCCATTGGATGTTCGAGTGGTAAATCTTTACCAAAACACCTGCCATATCTGTCTCCCACAGAGGGCTGGTGGGGCAGTGAGCAGCCAAGAGTTTGAGTCTCCTGTTACATGCATCAAGTGTCCTCGTGGGTTTGGGTCTGTTTCATTCGGCAGTGACAGAATGCACACTTGGTTCTTTAATGTGTGAGGGTGGGGTGGGGGTGGGGGAACTACAGCTGCTGGGGTTCCTGCTCACACCAGCACTGGTTTCTTCCAAACACACGTGTCCAAACACGCTCCTAAGCTTGGTGGATGGTTTCAGTCAAGTTCCTTCAGTCATAGTCTTGTCTTAGTCTTGTTGGGAAACCTTCAATAATAAAAACTCAAAATATAGAGTCAGCAAGTGGCATAGGGTCTTTTGGGGGGGGGGGCACAGAGTTGGTGGCGGGGTGAAGGGGTAATGTCATCAGGGGGTCCATATGCTTGGAAACTGATGGTGGTAGCAAGTGTACAGTTCTGCTGGATGTGCTTGAACTGTGGAATGATTTGATAGATGTATTAACCCCAACTGATGATAATAAAGCATAGTCACTTCCAAAGGGTCCAGTTATATTCAATGCAATATGGTCAGCTCAGAGGCACAGTGGCTCCTTTGGGGGTTCCAGCGGGGTCATTTTGAGAGATGTTTCTTAATCTACTGGATGATCATGGGAGATTATTATGAAGGGGGACAAAAATGGAAAGTTGTCCTGATGAGGGAAAAAGCCAGCATAACTTACCCAGAGGCATTATTTTCCATCACAACAATGTACCTGCCCAGTCTTCCAGTATAGCAAAACCCTGTCCTATTAGAATTTCATCAGAAAACCCCACCCCACCCATCCTACACACTCTACCCACCCTACAGCCTGCTGTCATCTCAGAGTTCTTTTCGTGTCAAGGAAAGCCCTTTGCCTCCTGAGAGGGGGCCAAGCTGCCCCTTTGCCTTGGCTGAGGTCCAGGAGTGCAGAACTCCTCGGAAGGCTTCAAGGGATGGAAACATTGTCTTCAGGATTGTATACACCCACACATAGGATAGTATCAAGAACTAATAGCTTCCTGCTTGGGGAGTTTTTGTTTAAGAACGTTTTCTGTAACCATAGCAAGACTCGCTGAACAGGATCCTTCTAAGTTTGTTTGCCAACCACTCCCATCCCCAGAGAGATAGTTTTGTAGAGGTGTGATTTTTTTTCACAACATGTTTAAAGAAAAAAAAAGGGGTGGCATAGCAGTACTTACAAAAACACCTCCTGGAGGGGAAGGTGTGGCTTGCGGACCAACACAGAAGGTACTTGGCCTATGTCTGCTGGGAAACCTGATTGCAGTTTGGGCTACTTTAGATTCCAACCTCTTAGGTCAGCCTGCCTGGAGAGTTCTGTGGATTTCTCTTTCTTATTAGAGTTGCTGGATCCCTGGCAAACCAGAGACTTGGTCTGGACCCAGGTTTGGACAGTGCTCCTAAGGAAGCAGGTACTTGTGGTCTCAGCTCACCTAGAATGGTGTCTCCCTGTCTGCCTGTCTCTCTCTGGAATCTAGGTCATTGCAGTGTAATGCATGGCTCTTCTAGTCACAGTCATTGTTACTCCCACAAAACAACTCCCTCCTCCCTATGTATCCAGATAAGAAAAGGTGGGGGCAGATGCTGATGAAACTGAGCTGCTGGAGTGCTTGTTAAACTCAGTGAACCAAGAATGAGTGCCGACCTGCTGGGTATAAAATGAGTCATCTCAGGAGTAGGAAGGGGGCATTTCACCACAAGCAAAAGAGAAGAGTTGATTGTAGAGCATCCTTTGGACCCTGAAATTCCTGCACACTGCACTTCCTTGATCCAGGAGACAGCTGTGACACCAGAGCAGCAACAGTGGGACCAAGAGCCAGAGTGTAAGAATGGGTGGGCTTCCCAGCTTGCAGAGCAAGTGAAAAGAAAGCTTTGGGCAGGAAGCAGACTTGTAAGAGCAGGATGTCTCTAGGTACCATATATACTCGTGTATAGTCGAGATTTCCAGCACATTTTGAAATGCAGTTTTTGCAGTAAACTTAGGTGGCTTGGCTGATATTTGGGTTGGCTTATACTCAAGTATATATGGTAATTATTGTTAGGTTTGTTGACCGACAGAGCTGAGTGCCTTTGGGCTGAGGCTTGCAGTGGAGTGGTGTGCCCTTTGGGCATGTATTGGTAGCCCTCGATGGACTTTTGAACATAGTATGAGTGAGCCAGAGATCAGAGAGGCTTGCCTTAGGAGAGCCTGTCCTATCTGAACAACTGCATCCTGAGCATCTGTAACCTGTAAACGTTTTATTAAGACCCATGATTACTGCCTGTGAATTCTGAGGCCACTGCAATGAATTATTGAACACAGTTTAAAAAGCAGAGCTGTTGGAGTGCCAGCTTGTGTAAGACCTGGTAGAAGGGCTGGGTATGAGTGTGTGTGAGGGTTGTCTGACCTCAGCCTAATTGAAATTGACCTTGGGCAATGGTCATGCAGTTTGGTTTTCCTCCCCCTGGGTGAAGCTGAAGGAAGTCATATGGCCCCCTCATATTGTCTAGTTCTCTTTCCTTTCCTAGAGAAGTGATGTCTTTCAAAAGAAGGCCTTTGTATTTTATTCCCTCCACTCTGCCTTCCATTTTTCACAGTAGGACTGACAGTTTGCTACTATCGATCAGAGGCTTCCTGGAGGCAGAAGTGTCCTTCAGAGGGGGTTGACTATGCAGAGGAACCGAAGTCTCAATCAGCCATCAAAAGCAACCCATACTATACGAATCCAGTCACATTTTTACCTCTGTCCTTACCAGTCTGAACCAGATGTCTTTTCCTTTTTAACATTAGCCCAACTTGTTTCTGTTGCTTCGATTAATAATCATTTTAGCTAGCCTTTCTCACAGGCATGTGGATATTGTCCTATCACCCACAGCACTGGACTTCAAGGACAGATCTTAAAATGTTCCCTTTGATAATGTCATGCCATTCCTCTTCATGTCATTGCTGGCCTAGCAGACCATATGGACTTGATTCTAGATGGACACTCTCAGCCCTTTTCAGCTCACTCATTCCTAGGCTACCTACCTTCACGTTCCATTTCATTTGTGACAGCTTACAGTGTTCCCTGACATGTACTTTGTACACTCCAAAGATGTTGCTTTGAGGATTAAGGTGGCCTTAAGGTGCCACACAGGAAGGTGGTCCAGGGGTCAAGAGGGGGACAGTGAAGCGTTTGAATTCTGGTGTGGGTGGAGCCCAGTGAACATCTTATTGGAAGAAGGAGCAGCTCTGTGCTTGAGGATGTGCAGCCACAGAGCTCCATAGAAGCAGGGGTGGCACAACACTGTCCCCCGTACTTTGGGCATTGTATCAGGAGGGTTCCATCCTTGGCGAAGAACATCACGTTTGGAGAAGTAGGGATTCTGAGAGAGAAGCTGCCTCGACGAGGAGGGTGGACACAGTGGCTACAGCAATGGTACAGGACCGGGCAGGTTCTTTCTCAGATCCCCAGGGTCAGTATGAGCCGGGCCCTGTGTAAAGGCAACTCACAAGGACGTCTCCCTCTCCCTTACTCACCTCCCCAGGTCTGTCCTCTCCTCTTAAGTTCCCTCTTGTTGGCACAGACTCTTCTGTGTCTCAGCTTTGCTCAGAAGTGGGCGCCATATGCAGACAGCACAGCACAGTCTTCCTGGGAGCCGAGCAGTTGGGGTGAACATGTCACGTCATGTGCTGGGTGCTTTCTGCCATGCCCATCTCCTACAGGTCAATGGAAGGCTGCTTCTTTCTTTAGAATCATTTTATTGGGGGATTGTACAGCTCTTATTACAACCCATCCATCCATCCATCCATCCATTGTTTTAAGCATATTTGTATACTTATTGCCATCATTATTCTGAAAACATTTTCTTTCTACTTGAGCCCTTGGTATCAACTCTTCATTCTTCCCTCCTTTCCTTCCCCCTCCCCCCCCATCAACCCTTGATAATGAATAAATTATTATTTTGTCATAGCTTACACTGTCTAACGTTTCCCTTTTATCCACTTTTCTGTTGTCCATCCCTCGGGGAGGAGGCTATATGTAGACCTGTGTAGTTCCCCCTTTCTCCCCCATCTTCCCTCCACCCTCCTGGTATCATCACGCTCACCACTGGTTCTGAAGGGATCATCTTTCCTGGATTCCCGTGTTTCTGGTTCCTATGTGCACCACTGTATTTCCTCTGGTCTGCCAGATTTGTAGGGCAGAATTGGGATCTTGATAGTGGGGGAGGAGGAGAAGAACTAGACGAAAGTTGCATGTTTCATCATTGCTATGCTGCACCCTGACTGGCTTGTCTCCTCCCTGCAATCCTTCTTCTGTAAGGGAATGTCCTGTTGCCTACAAATGGGCTTTGGGTCCCCAATCTGCACTCCTTCTCATTTATAATGATATATATTTTAGTTCTTTGATGCCTGATCTCTGATCCCTTCGACACCTGAAGATCACACAGGTTGGTGTGCTTCTTCCACGTGGGCTTTGTTGCTTCTGAGTTAGATGACTGCTTGTTTACCTTCAAGCTTTTAAGATCCAAGCTTGCCTTCTTAAGGCCAAAGCTTAATAACACATTTAATTCCCCCCTCCCCACCTAATTCAATATTCAAATCTTCCTAGAAGACAAAGTGTTTAGAAATGATAGATCCCACTGAGCTTAGTCCTATTCCTTTGCTCCCCAGATAAGGTATGCCAAGGCTCACAGTATAGTGTAGTGATGGAAGCATCAGTAAACAGGACTTCTCTACTTTGCCATGTGACTCTCAGAGAGGGTACTAGTGGGAGGGGTGGGGGTGGGCAGAGAAGGTGCCCTCCTTTGGACACACTCTTAGTGCACCTGTCAAGCCAAGAAGAGCAAAGCCCAACCTGAAGACAGAGGACGTACCATAGCACCACACTCACAGAATATCAGAAAACCCTTCCACAGGGTTATTGGTTTCAAAGCCAGAAGTACAGCCCGGCTTGATAATACCACCTCATGCATCCAGAGCAAAGCCCAGCACCCGCTTAAGACACCCTCCCTAGAACCGCTATTTGACCCCCTTTGGTTTAACAAGAAGTTCCAGGAGATTCTATACTTTGTGTAATGGTGACCTCCTTCCTCTGGGGGAAGCTGGAGCTGCTGTGATCTTGGACTTTTTATTGAAGTGATGTCACTATCCTTTAAGACAGCTCACAGGAGGGACATTCCAAGAGAAGTCAGTGCTGGGGGCTTCTCAAGAAATCTCCCAGATGGCGGCTGTGGTGGCTACATCATTTCATGTCAACTTGTTACATAGGTTATAGGGGTGGAGTCTAGCCTGTCAATCAGGTCAACATAGCTTGATGACCTCATTTGGAGGCAGAAATAAGAATAGCTCATTGGAGGCCAGACCTACACTCTCTGCTTCATGTCCCTGCAAGACATTCCTGTTGAGAAGCCACATGGAGTCATGCTGATGGAGCCTGACTCCTGGAGACCCACACCAGTGCTGAGATGCTTCCACGGTCACTGGAGCCACAAGACTTTCCTTCCACCCACTGAACTGTGATTGTCCTGCATTCGGCGTCATTACATGCGTTGTGTGAGTATAAAGAGGACTTTATGGGCTGGTATCGGACATAAGGAGTAACAGTGGACTTATGACCTTGATCTGGACAGTGCTGAGATATTTTCGTAAGATACAATACTCTTTGATATAAAGGTCTCCCTGGGTTTGTTTCTCTACTGCATCCAGACTGACAAAGCTGCCCCCTAGATTCTAGTTGCCTTTCTGCGGCCCTGTGACCCTGGATGCCCAGAGGAGCCTACACAGATGCCTGGTGGGCACTGTGGTCTTAGACGGACTACTGCTGAGTTCCTCATGTGTCAGGTGGCCCACCCCCACGTTACCTGGCATGCCCAGGCTTGGGCTTAATACCACACCTCCATTCACCCTCCCCAGCCTCCTGGTTAGGCAAACAACAGGTTGGCTTTGCCGAGCTGTGTGCCCAGAAGGAGGAAGCCTGCCCTCCAGGAGCTTATGCTTTTTGATGATAAAGCATTTCATCTTCAGGCGCCTACACTGAAGTTTCCAGGATGCAGCACAGGGAAAGAGGTCTGGTCTGGCAAGTGGGGGACTGCATGGAGGAGATGAGTGGGAATGGGACACGCAGAGAAGGGTTGAGCTCAGAGGGCACAGCGAAGGGACTCAGGGACGCATGGGGCGGTACCAACAAGGCAGGGACAAGTGTCAACCACCTGGGAGACAGAAAGACCAGGTGGCACAGGGTCTCAGGTGACTGCACGGACAGAGGCCCAGGCTTTCTCCCATCGGCAGACTGGGAGACAAAGGTTAATACAGTCATCATGCACATCAGTGATATATGGGAACCACGAGCACACATTCTCCCATGGCCAATAATAATCCCGGCACAAAACAAGAGACTCTTTCCACGTGATAGGAAAGACAGCTCTGGAAACAACAGCCAGCCAGCTGCCAGTACCTTAAACTTTGCTTTTCACCCTGCCCTTGGGAATATACAACCGACAGAAAGGAGAAATGCTTAACTACATTTAAAGCAAGTGGGGAGAACTTCTTTTTTTTTGGGGGGGGGGGTGCCTACAGGCCAGATGGCAAATGTCCTAGGCTTTGAGGGTCATACAGTCTGCCACAACTATTCAACAACACAGTGTCCTGCAAACACAGCCGTTGGTAATTGGCAAACAGAAGTTTGGCTGTGTCCCCAAAGAACTTTATGTCTCACAAGAGGCAATGGGCCAAAGATGGCCTGTTCACCATGAGTTTGTTGACCTCCCGCTTCAATCTAAGAGGATTAATTCCTAAGGACAGTTGGATTGGGGATGATGCTCCAGGGGCATTGGGCCAGGAAGGTGTGGGTGGTGGCAGGTGCGTCAGGCAGTCAGCACTGAAGGCCAGTCCAGGGGAGCGGACCACCCTTCCAAACCCTTTCGGGGTGCAGCACGTGTCCCCCACAGTGGACTAACCGAGAAGCCGCCCCCCTCCCGGCCGGCAGTTACCTCGGCTTGCGCGGCTCCGGGTGCGGACCCCCAGCACGGAGTGCGCGTCATCCGTGGCGGGGGATGAGGTCTTCAGCACCGCCGTCATGTGCTCGTGCTCGGCCGCGTCCTCAGCATAGCTCAGGCCCTGCGGCTGGCTCGAAGGTGCCGGAGAACTGCCCAAGAACTTGCCGGACTGCAAAAGCAAGCAGGCGTTAGCATGTGCGGCAGAATCCCGGCCCACACGGCTTTCGTTCAGGGACCCCTCTCTGGTCGTCTGTCTGCGTCTCGGTGGGGTGCCTTCTGCACGCCCTACATCGGGGAAGGTCGCTGAGGCCGCTAAATGGCTGAGGACGGAGGAGGGGGACCTGGAGGAGGTGTGCTTTTGGAAGGAAAGTCTCTGGCCCCAGTGGATCGCCACCACCGCCCCCCCCCCCTCCCTGGTCTCTCACTCACTGAGATGACCTCAGGGATGGGGTGAGGGATGGGGCGGGGTGGGGGGGGTGGGGGCGGTTCTGCTAGGTATCACAGACACAACTCTGAAGAGCCCCCAGATAAGGTTTGGTCAACAGGATTAACCTGTGCTGACAGGCAGCAGTCAGCAGCCCTGGCAGCACATTGGGGCACATACATGTTGGGCCGCTAAGCATAAGGACAGCAGTTCAAGCCCATCTGGTACTCCTCAGGAGAAAGACGAGGTTTTATACTCCCAGAAAGGTCTTATCGCCTCGGAAACCCACAGGGGGCGGCTCGGCCCGGTCTTACAGGGGCGCTGCGCGCCAGCACGGACACTGGCAGTGAGTGTGAGGGCTTTTGCTTATTTGCTTGTTATTGTACAATCAATCATATGGAGGAT
Organism: Nesogale talazaci; assembly: GCA_004026705.1. NCBI lineage: Eukaryota > Metazoa > Chordata > Mammalia > Afrosoricida > Tenrecidae > Nesogale > Nesogale talazaci. The sequence goes on from PVJH01016251.1 coordinate 41,753, forward strand.
TCTTACTTTGTGCCCAGAAGCAGCTTGAATTTTCTCAGATATGGTGGTGGTGGGATTGTGAAAGGGGGTTTGATCTCCAAGCCCTGTGACCCTAAGAGCTGGGAGGGCTTGTCCCAGAGCTAGCCCCCTCTCACTTTGGAGGGCAGGAAATGGAGGCCCTCTGAGATGCACTGGCCAGAGGCCCAGCGAGGTGGGGCGGGGGCAAGGGGGTTAGTGTCAGGGCCCCCCGGTCAGGTGGGAACAAGGCACAGAAATTCATGCTGAAAATGAATCTGGCAGGCCCCCCACTACTTCTGATTGTGTAAAGGCATGTCGTTTTCATAAGCAATGTGAACGCACGGTGGTGGCAGTATTCTTTCTCACCTGCTGACCCACGCAAGTGTCAGGCACAGAGGTTCTGAAAGGGGCATGCCAGACCACCAGGATGTCAGACAAAGGAATGGTCAGTGTGATTAGTCGTCCCACAGCAGCTCCTTAAAGGCCCAATGTCCTCTTTTCCAGCCGCAGGGTCCAGGACATGTCTGAGACGTGTCACCTCTGGGCTGTCCCCGCTGATTTCGGCCTGGTCGGGGAACTCCCACCTGCACCCACACCGGTGAAGAGCAGCAGCTGTCCATGCCCTGCCACACACGCCATGAAGCCAGGGGAGGACATGGACGTGGGGCAGAGGCCGCCCACACATGGGGCAGCTTCTCGGGCCTGGCCTTTAACCTCTGGCCCACTCCCTCTTTGACCTCTGGGCTCTTCCTTTGGCTACGCTCACCAAGGGTCTCTTAGGCGAGTTGCCCTGCGGCGGCGGCGGCAGTAGGGGCTGGAGAGGACAGTCTTGGCCCACAGAGAATGCCGACACCATCCGGAGACATCCCTGCTACACCTGCCACTCCAGACAGGGCCATCGATTGGCCCGAGCCTCTGGCATTCGCTGAGCCACTTTGAGAACGCCCCTCCAGTCCCTGGCAGACACGGCATGACGGGACCGCTTGTGAGGTGGTTAGTGATCACACGAAACCAGAGAGGAAAACACATGCATGGGGGGAGGGGGCGGTGTCAAGGCACTGAAGGGTGGACACGTCACGCTGATGTTTGCGTGGACGCCACGGGACTCATGAGAGGGTCAAATGTGGCATGTTCGGGCGCAGTCATACCTCAACTTCATCCTCTTCATCAGTCTACCCGGGGGGACAGGACAGAAAAGACAGAAGGGAAGCTTAGAAGGCACAGGTGTCGGCAAAGAGAAGACAATTCCAGCATCATGTCAAATCCCAAGCCATTGGCCCCAGGCACCCTCCTGATGTGGAAGTCCCCCTTGAACTCCAAGACCAGTCCTGACCGAGGGCTGGGGGGACTGGCTAGCCTGTGGGGCCATTTTCTCCCCAAACACTGCCCAGGGTATTGATGGTCAGCTTACCTGGTTCCCTGACCACCACAGACACACACCCCTCCCAGGTTTGTGCCCCGCTACGTGGCGGGCTGTGTCCTGTGGGACCCACTACCATCTCTGTACCTAAGGGCCTCAGGCAGTGGAGCCACCCCCATTCACTTGCCCCTCCCCATCAGCTGTGGGTCCTCCTTCTCAGGACCTGGGCTCTTGCCTGGTCTGGGCTACAGTTAACCCTTACACACACAGACACATTAGGATAAGTCGCATATTCCATGTTATTCTTTCCAAGGGTGTCACTCACACCACCTTCCCCCATGCTGGTCATCTGACAGATAGCATGGACTTTTAATTACTACCTCACTCAATAAACCTACCCTCCCACCCCCCATGTACTTCAGCATCACTTGTTTCCAGTTGACTTTAATGGGAGCACCTGCTTGCTGGCAAGGCATCACCAGTTCTCACATCAGGGATGGGCTTTCACAGACACAGGGGCATTTAAATCACACAGAAAAACTTTTGACTCTTTCTTGTGGTTGCGATCTTGGAAATATTTGTTGTTTTGTTGGTGTGTTTGCTTGTTTTTTGGTGGACACAGTTTAAAAAGCAAGCTTCTAAAGCAGTCATCATTGCAAGCACTAGAAAATAATGCCACTCAGCAATTCAGGATGTGGCAGTCTTCTACTCTGGTGTCAATTTGAGGATGAAGAGTGTAGGGGTGGGGTCTAGCCTGTCAATCTGGAGGTCGCCAATGAGACCTCTGTATGGGCATGGCCTCATTTGAATTGTGGGAAATGTGGCACTTCCTTCTTGGAGGCAGAGACACGATCTCACTCACTCCCTTGGAGACACTTGACTGACAAGACTGGCTCCCTGTGAGACATCCCTGAGGAGAAGTTACATAGACCCACCCTGATGCGGCCAGAAATCTGGAACTAGAGAAGTCATGTGGAGACGCCTGCCAGTGCTAAGATGCTTACAGCACCACCGATTCCAAGACTTTCTACCCACTGGCTTGTGGTCATTCTGCATTTGGCATCATGGCATGTGTTTTGTGAGTCTGAAGAGGACTTGTAGATTGGTATCAGACATATGGGTTAATATCAGACTTATGACCTTGGACAGGATGGGGTTGGGGGATGGGGTTGGACAGGATGTTTTTCTCAATGCTTAATTGCTCTTGTATATAAACCTCTCCCTTACATACATATGCATGTTTATGGATTTTGCTTTTCTAGTCTACCCAGACTCACACACAGGACTACAGAGGCATGCACATCTTCAAGAGCTATCAACATACAGAAATGACACATGGAAATGAGAAGAGACATACGGACATGCGCTTTCTCTCTGGAATGACAAGTAATTGAGGAGTTTTCATCTGGAAATCTAAGTTAATAAGACATGATTGCCATTCAGCTCCTTTTAGGTGAGATTCTTGGGTTCTCTGGACATGAGACAAACATCTGTCAGTAACTCTAAACACCCGTTGTCCTGAAAAAACACAAGGAGGATAAAATTCTCAATTGTAAATTACACATGCCTTCGATGTCCATGTGTTTACTCAGGTTATAAGCCAGGCAAGCAAATGAAATATAAGGATTTTTCGTTTTGAGCACTGACTAGGCTTCGGAAAGTGGCAATAACAAAGTGCTTCAGTTCATCATGGTCCTTGTTGCCTAAACCAAATGGCATGGTGACAAGAGATGGCAGTCTTGCTCTACAACCTTTTAAATCTTGGAGCTTAATTCTTTATCCAGAGTGACTGGCATTTCCCAGTAATAAGTACACACTGTATGTTCAGAGCCACACGACCCTCTCAGTAGCCAGTGTGTGTGTGTGTGTGTGGAGGGGCGGGGGAGAGTGTTTTCCCATACAGCAGTACCCTGCTGTTCTCACTCCACCTTGTCATCATTGCTTTGTCTGGGGTGGTTTTGGTGACAAGCATAAGGACTAATGGGCATATGTCACTTCGTGTCTGTGATCTATTCTGAGATGGGCCATTATGTGGTCAGGACGTTGTACAGTCCCGGACGTTGTACGGATGCCACAGTAAAGCCCCGTGGGAGTCCACCTCTGGTTGTCTTTCTGTCGAAGAATTCCTGAGGAGCAGGCACTGGAAGGAGCAATGGGAGTGGAGCAGGAGGAAGCCATTGCCCACTTACCCACCGGACCCAGACCGGGGAGCCTGTGCCCATAGCCATGCCCTCCACCTGACCTGCCTGCATCTCCCCCGAGATCCAGCGCTACGAGAGTCGGGACTTGTGGCCTTTTAGGAAGAAATAACAGACAAGAGGAGAGCATCTATCCTTTAAAAGTCATGAGACAGAGAGGCTCAGCCCACGGGAGAAAGGAGAAGGGCCACCAGGAACCTGCTGGGGCTGAGAAGGAGGGGTGAGCCTGCGGGGTGGACTCTCCACATGCAAGTTCTTCGGATCTCACTGTCAGAAAAGCTGGTGACCATCAGCCTGCGACCCCCAAGATCAGCGCTTCTAAGGCACCAGCTGCTCAGCAGAAGGAGGTCTGTGAGCTGGCTGCTTCCATCCTGGGGTCCAGCCTGAGAGCCCAGCAGGGAGGGTGGCAGTGAGCTGGAATTGACTGGATGGGCTGGGTGGTTCTGGGTTCTTTTATCTTTCTGAACTCTTCTCTCTCCACATCTTTTCCGTTCTCTCTGCCTGCCACCCTGTGGCGGCCAAGTATTCGTGATGTCAATTTCATGATGGGGATATAGGGGTGGAGTTTAGCCTGTTAATCTGGAGATAGCCAATGAACAGCAGATGAGGCCTCTGTGTGGGCATGGCTTTCTCCTGAGACTTCTGGGAAGTCTTGCGGAATTTCCCAATTGGAGAAGAGAGACTTGACTTTCAGACTCTGGGAGTCAGTCTCTGAGACAACGAACGACTGGCAAGACAAGATGGCAGCATCCAAGGAGCTGGAGGAGTCAGAGGAGGAGTCATACGGCCTGACCCTGATGGAACCAGACCTCTGAAGCTGCAGAAGCCACAGAGAGACCCCTGCCAGCACTGAGTTGCTTCTACCACCACTAGATGCTCTTGATGGAGCCTGAGCCTTGGAAGCGAGGAGCCATGGGGAGACCTCTACCAGCGCCAGGATGCTTCACCTGCATGTGTCCGAGGGAGACTTTATAGACTGGTATCAGGCACATGGACTAATGTTGGATTTATGACCTTGGGCTGGGATGCTTTCTCAATGTTTTATTCTTCTTGTATATAAATCTTTCCCTTATATTCGTGTGCGTTTCTGTGAATTAGTTTCTCTAGTCTATCCAGTCTCTCTCTCTCTCTCTGTCTCTCTCTTTCTCTCTCTGTTTGTGTCTCTCTGTCTCTCTGTCTCTCTCACACACACATCTGGTATAGCCTATGAAATTAAAAATACAGCAGGGAACAAAACTGTAAAAGGAAACGTTCCTTAACGGACTGGTTGGGATGCGATTGAACGATGGACTTGTGTGGTAAGTGAGTTCTCTGCCAATAAAACTGGCGGGAAACAAATCCAACAGGGACCACCCATCCAGGCGCTGGCATTGAGTGCTTGCCCTCATAAGCACCTGACTCGTATCCATGCACCACGTAGCTTGTTCTACAGCCTACAGCGGTGTTGAGGAGTTGTTAAAGATGGGTTTTTAACAAGATCATTGTTACCTGAACTATTGACGCTATGTTTCCAAAATAGTCTCACTGCTGCAATGGACTGAAATATTCCTGGCCCTTTTTTTTCCCTATGCTACAGCTTTAAGTACAGACACACCTCACAGATGCGATGGGTCCCCTCCCAGACCACCGTACATAAAGCCAATATCTCAACCAAAAGAAGGAACGAAACAAAAAGTCCTACGCACAGTTCTCTCTAACGTCTCCTCTAGTTCTTAGAGTCAGGGGCTCGGCGATTCTAAATCTACTTCCTGGTTGTGTGTGTGTTTGTGTGTTATTTTCTGTGGAAATCCTTGAGTTTATATCCTTGACTGCCCTAACAACCCCTACAACTTCAGTCTGTACACGGTGCTGTAAGGGACAATTCCCACAGCCTCCAGAGGGTGGCAGTCTTTCTACATGAATGATGCCACCTTGCTAAATAAAAACAGGCATTACACTGAGCATGAAGAATCCCTATACTGTCCAGATTTTAGTGGGCATTTAAACAATTTTGAATCGACATCCAGAAACACTGACCCAAACCTAGAAGCATTTGTAACTAGGAAACCTGGATGTTTTCAGAGAAGGACACAATTAAGAAATTAGTGGGGTCTTGAAACATCTCAAGAATTTGGCAGCGGAGTTTGGTGTGTTTTCATAACTATAAGCATATTGGGCTTGTAATTTTTTCGCCCTCCAATGTGTTTCACTTCCAGAAAAATGAATGATCCCTTTTCAAACGGTTTAAAAATACCCCTTTGAAATGAAATGTGGGCCACGGGAGGTCCGAGTGGGTTCAATTTGCTTGCTAGTTGCTGCTGTCTGTCCTGCTGGGGCTGGCAGTGTTGCATTCAGAACTGCTGGAGGGAGGGCGGCAGAAAGTGTCCCTTCTCTAGAAGAGAGTCTGCCCATCCCCCGGTTCTAGGACATTCCACCACAGCCAGGGTACAGTGGAAGCTGATGGCGAGGAGTATAGCCCCTGCTTGTCCTCAGAGCACCCTTAAAATGGAAGCACGGCTGTAACGTGAACACATCCGGGTCTCTGGCTGCAATCGGAGGGAGCCCCTGGGAACACAGGTCCTACAGGAGCAGTCACCGAGTGCCCTCCAAGCCCTATGAACACAGAACTCAGGCAGGGCGGGGCCATCTCCACCGAGTCCATCCCTCTCCAGACACCTGCCTGGCTGGAGAGCCACCTTCCCTTTGTCTCCAAAGGCAACTGGTTCCAGTGATTGTCCCAATGGAACCCCTGGGGTTCTCACATCCAGGCACAAAATCCAGGCTTCAGCTGAAGCCGTGAATGGGGCGGGGTAGGGGAGGGAGGAAAACCCAGGGAAGAGTCCTTCAATAAACATGTTCTCAGAGTCACCACAAGGAGCATCCAAGGGCGGGTGCCTTGATTTGCCACCAGTCTCTCCCAGGGAGCCTAGACAGGCAGTGAGGATGAACCCCAGAAAATGCCTCCCTTTGGCTTGACTGGCCCGGGCTGACCCAGGGGCTCACAAGTGATGGCTGAGATGGGTGAACCTCTGCCCCGCTATTTCCCGGGGGGGAAGAAAGGCTTTCTCTCTGGAATCCTTCACTTCCTGAGCAGCTCCCATCTCAGTGCCCCCCATCCACTACCAGGGCAGACTCAGGCCCCATTGGTGGATGGAGGGGGTGGGGTGAGGTGAGCCCAGGAGCAAGGAAGCCCTGGAAATGCAGCCACCCCACGCTGCCGCCAGGAAATGCCTGCAAAATCACTGCCGCCTGGTCTCTCCCTGCCCCTGGTTCTGTGACCCAAGAGCCCATCGGACCACGGCTCAACTCCATTCTCCAGTCAGATGCCTATAACCAGCCCCGCTTTCCCCTCCAATCAACCCCTACATCCACTCTAGAGGTTTAAGTGCCTGGGGTCCTCCCTGTTCTGAATGCAGAGGATTTACACCCACAGGGGGCGGGAATCACTCAAAGGGCACTTCGTAAAGAAAAAAGCAGGGCCCGGCCTCCATACTCACATCCGTGATCATCTTCCCCCGGGTCTTGTTCCTCTCTCTGTGGTTGGCCCGCTTCTGCTTCTGCTGCAAGACGCGCTCCCGGGTGGTGCGGTACTCCAGCGCGAACTCGCTGATGGTCCTGCAGAACTTGTTGATGTTCACCTCCCGAATGGCGTACGGCGGGTGGCCCATGAAGAGCAGGAAGGAGTGGAACCTGCGGAGACCACGCCAGTAAGGGTGAGGGGCTTCCCACTCCAAGGGCCGGGGGCAGAGCGCCGACGCTGCCCCTGCTGCTGCTGTGGACGGTCACCGAGTAGTCCCAACTCATGCGACCTTGTGCCCAGCAGGCCAAGGTCCTGCCTTCCTGATGGCGGGGGTAGCCTCGCGGGGGCCGCTGTGGGTCCTGATTGCTTTCTAACCCAAGGGGCACATCTTCCAGACGATGAGACGGCCACCACGGGACATCATCCAGTTCCACATAAAGTGGAATCCTGCCACGGACTCAGTGGGAGCCCAGGGCTCATCGGGGTTACATGTCCTGGACCGGCACCACCCGGCACCCCCCTCCATCAATTTGCTACATGCCTGCAGGCCACTCCTGTCCTCTCAAAGGGGACTCGGGTCAGACGGGAGCAAGTCCTTTAAGGACGACCAGTTACCAGCATGGTGCAGTGCTCCATGTGCCACACATGATAGCCTCCCGAGACCCATCAGGGAAGCCGCCTGCATTTCCGCAGCGATGGTTCTCGTTTTTCCAAGGTGGCATCTGAGTGCGCTGCACACAGCGTGAAGGCAGGCCCACTCCTCTCTGCCGCCCCTTTTCAACCATGTCCAGAGCAGAATCAGCTTTGACTCCAGGATCCGCAGACACCCCCTCCCACACCCCGTAATAACCTCTTATGCAGAGGGCAGCAATGAGGGCTCGATGTTGGGATGGTTGGGGGCCCAAGCAGTTGAACCACCAAATCCCCAAAGTCCTGATTATAGTGCAGTTGTCAACCTGGAGGGAAGATCCTGTCGTGGGATTATTTTGTTTTAATTTATGTGTTCTGTTTTTATCATGCTGGTTATAGCCAATGTTTTTTAAAAACAGCTCCCTTTCCAGGTCCAAATCAAGACCCAGGATAATGACTGAACAGCAGAAGCTGGAAGAGGGCTCGTGCATCAGAGCTGATGAAGGGGTGTTTGAAAGTCCTATGTTGGTTCCAGGAGGGCAGCGGGGAGAGAGATAAGGAGACAAGAAGGAAGGAAGGGACTGGGTGGGAGGGGGAGATAGAAAGGCAGAGGTGGTAAAGAGAGGAAATGGGGAGGGGAGATAGAGAGAAGGAGGGAGAGAGAGGAGGAGGAAGAAGAGGAAAACAGCATGAACCAAAAATCAGACCCGAAGAAGGACAAATGATTTGCTTAAAGGACCAGGGCTGGGGAGTGGGCTGGGAGAGGGGCTGTGCATTCCAGGGAGGGCTCCAGGAGGGCAGGGACAGGGGGTCTTGTTCCTGGTCTGCCGGCAGTGGCACCTGCTCCAGGAGGTCGCCAGTCTGCAGCTCTGCATGCCCTTCACATCTGGTCACCCATCGGCAAGGACCAGGGCCCAGCACTGAGGCCCCCAAAGGCCAAGGTGAAGGTCCAGCTGCTGTCCTGTGATGGAGCAATGTCAGGACAGGTGCTGGCACCCTGGAGGGAGTGCCCTGTGCAGTGAGGTCGTTTGACCACATGGTCTCTCCAGTTCAACTTCTAGATTTCATGGTGGTGTGCTGTGTGTGTGTGTGCGTGTGTGTGTGTGTGTGTGTGAGAGAGAGAGAGATACAGAGACAGAGAGACAGAGAGAGATCGAGTCAACACAAAGCCATCGAGTAGTGTGTATCCACAAGTCCGTAAAACATCTGTACCAAGAGGCATTAGCGACCTCCCTGGAGTTTGCAGTCGCCTTTCCATTGGTTTCACCCCCAGCTCCGAGTTCACAGACCACTTTCCACCAGCCATCGCGCTGACGTCTCCCGCACGTTCCCTCCATCCTCTTACCTGTTGATGATTCGCCGGTGGACAATTTTCAGGATGATGATGCGCTCGGCGCAGTCCTTCAGGAACTCCGACATCCGCTGTTTGAGCACGGGTTTCATTTCATGCTTCGCGATGGCCTTAAGGTGATCCCAGGAGGCTTTGCATCTCCGCTCCATCTGACACAGATTATCCTGAAGCTGATCAAAGTCAACCTGAAAACCAGAGGGAGCGAGGTATGCTGCAAACGTGCTGAAACATCGGGCGCCAACCTGAACGGGGACACGGGGC